>BOPP01000043.1:1033058-1053172 GCA_017312745.1 Gryllus bimaculatus
GAAGAGATGAGGTTCCGTTCACGCGGAAGTAGATAACCATCGTTGTGTGACGCTTCTATTTTATGCACATTATTGATCATTAAGTCTTTTTAGTCGAAAATTTCTTTTTGTGAAATGTTTTTTAATATGGTTGAGTTTTCTTGTTATAAAGAATGTATGTAAGCATTTGTCGCAATGGTAACTACATCTGTTGATAAAACTGGTAAACTCTAATAAGAATCAATCTTGGCGCGATGTTTTAGGGGAGAGAACAAGACACGTGCTCAACAGTGGGACAGGAGGATTGTTCACAACCAGATAACCAATCAATGTCGAGTGTGCTCAGAATGGAATCAAGATTATCATCTCGACAGTTGTCTGAGCCACACCACCCCCCCCGCGAATTTCAATCAAACTACTCGGGATTTTCGGCAATCCCAATTTTCCCGAGCCTCCCTCGACATACAGCATTTTCACAAAACCCGTCGTTTCAACGACGCACCATATGAATGTTCCAAAGGGAGCTCAGGGTTTCACAAAACGCACAAATTCGTGAGAAGCTTGACTCTGCTGAGACCAGGCAATATGTGTTTCAAGGAGAGGACAGAATGTCCAGAGACCAAGAGGGGAACGCAGTCCATTTGGTGCACGAAGAGGAGGAGGGCAACGAGGAGGGAAGAGGGCCAACAGGCATCTTGGGTTGGCCCTGGGAAATAAACAAGAAGTGAAATTCACACAAGCAACTAGATTTGGCCATTTCAATGCAACAGTGCAAACTATTTCGGGTAGCCAAGTTGACGAAAGTTGGCTGGCAATATGTAGAAATTCTTCTTGTTCAGAACCGTGACACTGCGGGTTTCGTTTCGACAGTTCGGAGGAGCGCAGCAGAACGTTCGGTGGTCTGGCGGTCATGGTCATGCCCGGGGTGCGGATACACGCTGATCGGTTTTGTGGTAGTGGCAATCTTCGGGATTATCTTGTTAATAGATAGCCTGAATTGTCGCTTTAGTGACTTTTTTAATTTTAATGTTATAGTCGCACGCAACAAATGATGTTCTATCAGATATTCAGGATTTAACATAATTAAACTTGAGACATTAACAGAGAGAGAATTGGAGATAATTAAAATTGGCCATAGGTTGAATCAGTGGAAAGGCGTGTAACTAAATAAGTTCTAATGTTGATGTTTTGATTGAAAGGATATCATGCATTTATTCATGGATGGGTAGGTTTCTATTTGGGGCTGGGCGGAGCTTATTCCTGGCTGTGGAAGACTACTTTTTCACATACGCGCTATTCTTTTGTTATACACAGCACGATGACGTGTTACGTATAGCATTACAACACACTAGCTTGTGTGACAGGACAATCATTACCTAAAATTGACATTTGTGGTTCCTTATCTACGCCATTCAGTTAAAACAGCGTTAAAGTTAGGTAAAGGAAGCTTAGAATAGCCAGGCCCAGCCTGCATGTGCTTTCTGATCTATGGGGAATTTAGTTAGGATTATTATGCAAGGTTTAATTTTTGTATTCAAGAAAAAAACCGCCAAAACCGAAAACCAGTTTTTTGTTAATAAAGAGCACAAATATAAAAAAAGACCCAAGAGATTTTTGAATGATAGACGCTTTTTTTGGTCTTAGGCAGGTTGGGAAATCTGAAAGGCTGGTTTTCATTGTTTCCAACACGTTTGTACTGTGCAGAGTTTCGGTTCGAGAGTTTTATGTCAACTGAATGAAACACGCGGGATAGTGTATGTTTTACATTTTCTATTGCTTAACATTAAAGCCCGACTTCACAGGCGGGGTGGTAGAGCGTTATTCAGGATTACAGACGACATTTACGCTTCAGTTGTCGAGCCCAATTATGCTATTCGGCAGTAGTTCTATACCAAAAATAAGTTTAACGTGTCAAGGGCCGACACAGATAATGCCAAGAGCATTTACAGAGTAAGATATGGGGGTTACAGATTTACTACAATACATCATACAATAGGCGGAATCGCAGATCAAGTGGACATTGAACCGGCGCAATATGCGTTGTTGCTGCTGATTTGTCCAAATGGGGAAACGTAAGATAGGTGAAATTTGGTGTCCTGTGTAATATTCCGTCACAGAGGCCAGCGGATATAAAAAACACATCACACTTCTAATACAGTGCACAGTAAATCGGTAATTGGTTGTGGGCGGTGTGTATTAAAGCGATAGACGCACAGTTTCTGTGTACAGATTATAGTTACCATACTTTTTACGGATTTTCTTTCAGAATAGGTAACTTTAGGTCTTGTTTTTCTTGAATGCATGTTATTTTTCCTGGCGTCGTTTTTCGCTTATTTTAATCTTTTCTTGCTAGGGCCCTGGGGGAGACATAGGACCCTCCCGAATCCGCCGCTGGGTGGGCATGATCAATGGATCAAGGTGGGTGGAATGGGTGTGGGGCATGGCCACTCAAAACTGGTTCAATATATCAACAAAAAGGTAAGTATATTAAGTTACAAGAAATTGTATAAAGAAATGTAGCAGCAATAAAACGTACCTGTGCCAAGTTTATACTTGTTTAAAATTGATATATTATCACTTTTGGTATCATCATCATTATAGCTGGTTGACTGGATCTGTCGGTTCGCGTAGCGTGTTGTGTCCGCTGCTTTTTTCACCCGTAGGTTTGTTCGGGACGAAATTCAACTCCGCAAGTCTTTTGAACCCTAGTGTAAAGAGAATTTTTCGCACCTAGAGGTTGTACGGCCAAGGGATGTAGAGGTTGGAGGGATTAAGGTCGACGATTCTACAACAGCATTTGGTTTCTTGCTTAAGACAACTAACGAACTTGGTGCATTGAATTTTAAACATCGCGATATCAGTTTTTGTTGGGAACAGTGAACGCCATGGTTGGGGCAGTGGGTTTGGTTGATCGACTACGCGCAGTTCCTTGCTAGTCACATACTGCTATCCGCCGCTCCTAACGGCAAATATATTTACTCGTAAGCGAGCCTCTAGTCTCTGGGGACTGTTTATTGGAACATCTTCTGCTTCATGACGCATTTTTAGAGCTCTGTTCCATTCGACATTCGGGGGCTGTGTGTTGCCGTAAGAGTTCCCGGAACAGGACTTACTGTCCGCTCCGAGTTTGCGAATTATCTGTGTCTGGCCGTGTTCTCCTCGTGATTTTTTAGCATGGAGAAGGGCGTACGGTGGTGTTACCGTCTCGGATTGGCAGTACAGCAGTCCACTCGTTGTGGCCGCATGTCCTCGCGCCGAACAAACAAGAAAACTATCAACCTGCTTCACGTAACAGACTTCCCTGCTCGTCGGGTGAATAGAGAGTCGGTAGTCTGCTCGTGTCCAATTCTGGCGCGTAACCATTGGGAGAGTGCTTTCCGCGTCAGCCCTTTTGACGAAACGCCAATCGTCTTTCAGGACACTCTGTGTGGCGCGCCTCGTGATGGCCAACAGGTCATCCTCTCTGCGTACTTAAGAAGGGTTTGATACCTGGGGTTCTGGAGTAATTTCTACCCCCAGACCTGGGAAGCGGAGAAACTGGCGGGCCGATGCACGTCGTTGTATTTGTTGATGCATGAGCGGACAGCGCTTCCGTGTTCATACACATAATCGCACGCAACACCAGGTATCAACCATCTGGATTACGAGTCCAGAAAGCCCTTCCGATGACCACAATTCATATTCGAACGGCCCCTGTAAATTCTGTATTATGCGTGCAGCCTTTCTCGGTTCACAAATTCCATAGAGTACGTCCCTAATATATAACCTGGATTACCATGCCGCAAGCCCTTGCCGTTTAACAGATCACAATTCATAGTTCGTACGCCCTCCAGTGCGCGCAGACTATGTGGTTTGTCGTCTTGGGAGCTCTGGTCGTGAAGGAGTTTGTGTGCCGGTCACAAATTGTTCACACGGCAGGACGTCCGGATACATAAACGTTATGGAAGATTTAGTGGATATATATATATATAGAATCTGCGCATATTTGCGCTTGAGGGCAGATATTCATGTGACTTCAACGCGATGAGTGTGCTCACGACCTCGTCAATTCTGCCTAGCTTGTTACAATGCAGAGAATATGTGTAACAGTAAATCTGCCGATTCGCCGAAAAGCCAAGTCCGAAAAGTCCGTTGTCGCGAGCGCTGGCAGGCGAGATGTACCGTGACTAGTTAGCTGGGTCGTCGAACGCGCAGGAGAAACTACGTAAACTTGGAAGAAATGCCGCAGTTTTTGAATTTTCTTGCAATAAATTGGCTTCACAAGTTACTGACGAGGCCCTCCAGTTCCCGCTCGAACTTGACCGCTGCAGGCGTGAGGGGAGCGGCCTCTCCAGGCCAGGGGTGTTTTACGCAAACGCGTCTCTTCAAGAATCTCTTTAGGGCATTGGGCGTACTACACATTGAAGGTAATCCTCCGTTAAGTTATTTGTTGTTTGTTCGTAGTGTGAACAATCTATTCGATGCCTTTTACCCTTCGACCAGGTTACGGCAGGCGCCGTTAATGAACTAGTGTTCCACAAACGATCATCCATGCTGGGAATCTGGTGTTGGGCTGGAATTGTTTTAAAGTTAGCACTTGCGGCGAGTGGGTAGTTACGACAGATTTTTGATTAACAAAACCGTCTTTTTTACGCCCTCCGGGGTGCGGCCGCGGCTGGGCCTTTTGGTCGTTTTCGCATTGGGCTGAGGTCAGAGCGAAAGCATGTGTTCAATGTTTCTATGCAGTGATAGGTTCAGCCTAGTCTTCCTAGTGGTCTGTGCGTGGCTACGCCCAATTACTAATATGTGTGCATTATCCACTGTTTTGCGTTCTTATTTTTGTGTGTTAAGTTATGTCTTTTCTCTTAGTTTATCTCTGTCTTATTTAACGTCAGTTTTGCGCGCGGTCAATAGTGTGGTGTCAATTATTCGTTGGTTCATTTCTACAGATCAATCTTGCAGTAATTAGTCCCCCGAGAGATTCGAATATGAACCCTCTAGGTGGCCTGGAGTCTACGCGTAGAAATCCGGAGTCCGCTGTGTGCGTCTCTGGGACGGCGGGATGCGCAAAGAGATGTAGGCTGGGGTCCAGTTAAAACAGGAGTAGGGTGTATTAGTCCGAGTGACACGGAGGTCGATAGCCGGCTATTCATGTCATAGTGATCAGTCGCTTCTTTTACAATGGGATACGCGGCTGACCTTAACGAACGTCTTTTCGGATGGACTGCCCCTCAATTATTCTGTAATTAGCTTGATGTCACCGTTTATGATCCATTCCAAAATACCCGTTACGTACTGACTCCGCACGTGAGGTTTGGGAATACGCAATCTTCTGAATCCGGATTCAGACGCCTAACTCCGGGTATTGATGTTCAAGCGGCGGATCCATCGCGATAGAGTGGCGACCTATGAGAACTTGAGTTGTGGCTTTGCCGTCTACAGCTGGACGAATAGCAAGTAAGTACTATGTGGATGAGCCTTATTCTTTGAATCTTCTGTATAGATAACGAAGTATTGGCAGTATCTCCGTGACTGTTCGGCGTGTATTAGTCCGTCGTACAAAGTTCGGTCCGGAAAAGCCTCTGCGGGGTTAAGGATACTCTGTCTGTGTGCCTCGGTCGCCTGTAGTCCTGCTGGCCTTATTGGGGACAAGTGTTAAAATTGTATTGTCACTCATTGGCTCGGATATTAGAAACGATGGAAATATTCGGAAAGTAAAGCGTAGGGTTACAAGGGCAGAGTGGGAAAGAGGGAAGTTACCTCTGATAGATGTTGACATTAAAGAACTCTAAAGTAACTACGGATGCTTTTCGCGGCTATGATAATTAAACTATAAGTATTTATGAATACATTTAACAATGATATTGTCATTCGTTAGAAAATACTGAGGACCTCATATAATTTAAATAAAAAAAAAAAAATAATCTAATAAAATGATAAAAAATAGAAAATAGATAACATAGAGCAATCAAACATTATTTCTTTGCCTCGCTTTTTGATACGCTCGACGTCTTTCCTTCGTCGTAATCGTCCCTTTCCTTACACATACACAGCGTATAATCAGTTTTGGCTTAATTTTTGGCCTGTAAATTTTTTTTTGTTTCAGACAAAATGATTTATGGGAGACGTCAACATAGAGCAGAATCGTACAGGACAGCAAAACACTGAACCAAGACGAGACAGAAACTGTTGTTTCTTTAAATAATATTGCCAGTTGGAAATTTCACATATGATTAGATAGTATGGGTAAAAAATTTATTTTAATAAGGACATTTAAGGTCTCTCGCAAGGATGGGCATTGATTTATTCTATACTTAACTTACATGATTTCGCGCTCTTTTGGGTGTAATATTTAGTCGGAAAAGTAATCTAAATTTTACTTAAAAATATTCAAATTTTATTTAAACAGATTACGAAGTGTGGCTGCCATTGGGTCATAACGGCACCGCAATCCGCATTGATTGGATTTCTTTGCCATAGCTCCAACCAGCCGCGCTTGCCAGGCGTAACTTGATCATTTTCGCAGGGCAAATTGTTAGCGCTGCAGCTTTGTTGAAAATCTGGTGAGGGGTGGACAACCTGTTGGGCTTGATGACACCTAAAAGGAAAAATACAAAGAAAAAACAAAACAAAAAAAACAGGGTGTGTTTAGATCAGTAAACCGGTGGGGACGAACTTGGCTTTTCTGCTCTTACAGACAATTCAAAACGATCTGTACATTATTTTAAACAACGTAGGAAATTTCTTAGAAAGCATAACTCAGATATACAGAGATATTTCGGTTTTGTCACTAACCATTGTCGCTATGATGTGATAGATTAGAGATGTACAGTTCTCTCAACATATCCATAAAGGAGTCGTATGATAAATCATCCAGCTGTCCGAGAAGTACACGAGCTTGACTTTTTAGGTAATTGCTAACTATAAGCTTTTGCTCATCACTTTTTGTATGCTACTCGTCATAAGGGCAATGGGTGTGCGACTCAGAGGCTCGTATGAATGTCATATTCTTACCTATAGGCAATCCATAGTGTAAGCACTCTCACATAGGTTATGTGACGAACGTTATTTCGGAAGATTAAGACCTGGTCACACACTCTGAGTTGGGTACTGAACATTGAGGTAGCGGAACTATAAGGAGGTATTGTGTGCGGATCCAGTAGAAACACGTCATTCTTTCACAATAAGCCGTGGTTTTACTGCCTAGTGCCTTTGAAAAAATTTATCGTAATGAAGTAAGTGTAGAGTCAACATTGCCGGACTCTATTAAAGCAAATTTTCAAAACCAACAATCAAGACAAAGCAGCGAGGACATATACACAGTGGCTAGACTAGGCAAAGGGCAGGGAGGGATCTAAAACAAGGTTTCATTTTGAAGTACTATCCACTAACTAGCATGATTGCGAGAATCTAGTTCAATTTATCTACAGCAAATGTAAAATGAAAATTAGTTCTAGGTGTAATAAATTATTGAAAGTGTGCCACGGTAAATACACAAATTTACATAGTGAAGATTAAAACAAATTATATTAAAATGTTATTATAACAGAATAAGAGGTTAATTCACAAATAGTAACGAACGAGTGGTAATTCTGTACGGTTATAACTTGGTTAGGAAAGTAGAAGATTATAAAGTAGCTCATCACACAAAGATAAATTGTGAATGTATGTCCTACTTGGTAACACTATATCATCAAAGACTGCGCATCGCCTTAGATCAAGGCCACTTCGACCCAGTAGTCTATGGCAGCGCGGAACCATTTGGACTCTGAGGTTCATATGAAAGAGGACGAGTCAATGATGGCCATGGTAAGAGAAAACCGGGATGGAAAGGGGAAGAGGTAAGGGAAATAGCAGAGGGAAAAGTGATATGATGGATCGTCAAAAAAGATGTTAGAACAACAAGTACATCTAGAAGAGGTGACTCAAAAGTATATTTATGTATTTAGGTTTTGAGATATGCTATTATATATATATATATATATATATATATTATATATATATATAGTATATTTATAGTTATTATTTATAGTAAGAAAAGTATATTTAAAGTTGATACCATAATAAGAAATATGGCAATAGAGCAAGTATAGGAATATATTAATCTTGCTGTCGCAAACTATCCTGTATACGTAGATCGTAGTAGAAGAGCATTAAAAATATAAAAAATAAAAGAATATCAGAACAAGATAACGATTATTGTCTGTCGATCAACTCGATTACCCATTATCGGATTCAAACACTGCCTTAGATTGATTTTCAGAACCCAACCATCTTGGACAAAGATTCGATGAAGTTTTCTAAACTTGTATCTAAAACTCTTAATGTAAAAACAAGGGATATCGGAAATTCAGTGGTGACACCAACGTATTTATCAATGTCTATGTCATCTTATACCAAATTAAAAAAACAAAAAACAAAGTAGAACTTAAAATTAACTTAGGCATGCGAAAACATCCAATGTAACCAAACTATAATGAAAACCAATTAAATTAATTACTACTTTAACCTCATTGTGCTTGTTTACCTATAAAAGTGGACGTTTCTAAAATTGAAAAAATATATTCCGCATATGTCAGGAGACTAGTTGAGAGCTTAGAGCTTGTCCCAGCTGTGAATATGCCACGCTGTGGCCGAGATACCCGGAGTGGCGAAAATCCCGCAAACATATGTGTAGGTCGGCGCCGGATCTCACGCTCCGGGAGAGAAAAACAACACCATAGCTCGCGATACATGTACTCCACTTACGGGATTGATGATTTCATCTTGGGTAGTTGATTCCTCCAGAATCCCACCCTCCTGTCTTTCTCTCTCAGTGCCCCGGAGAGCGCGTGCACTTACCGCGCACTTCCACCTGGAGGGCGATGGTGCCGCCGCTGGGCACCACGTGGTCTGTGAGCACGCTGGTGAAGTGCGGGCGTCGCGCGTCGCGGGGCACCCTCCTGCTGGCCGCCGCCAGGTGCTTCTCGCGCCCTGCGCAAACACCCCACCTCCATGCACGAATCTACACAACTAACAGCATTTTATACTTTTTGACTAATGAATAAAGCAGATTTTGACAGCTTGACCAAGATCTTCAGATAGAGTGTAAACTGTAGAGTTAAACATTGAAAATTAAACATTATGAGTACAAATGAACTAATGTAGAGGTAAAGAATTGTTTATGGGTAACATTGATATTTTATACGTAAAAATACACTTACGGCAACAATTACCTCAGTAGGTGAGTCTATTAATAAATGCAATGAAACGCAATGCAATGCAATGCAATGCAATGCAAAGAAAAGGAAATTCAAAAGTCGTCACCTGCGAAGTCGACGTGCGCCGAGATCTGGTCGCTCCAGCAGGCGCTCTCGGCCCGGCACGTGTACTTGCCCGAGTCGGCCGGCTCGGGCGCGTGGACGGTGAGGCGGCACACGCCGTCCGCCAGCTGCGCGCTCTGGAAGCGCGTGGCCGCGGGCAGCGGCGCGCCGTTCAGCAGCCACGAGACGCGCGGCGGCGGCTCGCTGCGCACGCGGCACTCCAGGACCAGCTCGTCGTCGGCGCTGTGGTACGAGTCTGCGCACGGGAGCGGCTTCAATAAAGGTCTGAGCATTGGAAAGGCGTGGAGGCAACGTTTCGAAAAGGCCTAATCTAATATACAAAACCAATGTTGGTTTTTTCGTATTTGATGTGCTGTCGTACCATTCATCCGATTGTGATAAAACGTGTTCGACTTATTGCTTGCACTTGTGTAAAGAATATATGCATAATACAATGGGAATGCGCGTATATCTGTCGCACATAGATGCACAATGGGGGCGTTGTTAATGATATACTGAGTTTAGGCTGACTCAAGCTGAACAGAAGCTCTACTTAATCCGCCGCACCCTCAAGTCTGTTGTGGATATCGGCAGGAATTATTACTTGAACGTTATCTCGGACAAGTAAATTAAATTTCTCTAGGGCAGCGTCATAGCGAATGTATGCTCAAACTTGAAGGAGAACGTTTTAACAATATGCTACTTGGCAACCGTGTACAAACCAGGACATACGAGTGGAACAAATTCATACTCGCGAGAAAGTCTTTTTATTAACACTTTTGCCGAGTGTAGCGTAAAACCTTGTTAACAATCATGTGGCTAGAGGCGTGTGAAGTATACTACATTGCAATGGCGAAACATTGCCGGGTTCACTAGTCTTTATAAAACTAGACAAGATGCTTTCAAAAGCCTGGAGAAATGTTTAGAAACTTGTAAGTTCTGTAAGTGCTCAGCCACGACGTTTCGCAATGGCCTGAGCTTTTCCAAAGCATAGAGGCGATGTTTCAAAAATGTCAAAAGTTGAAAAGTCTAGACAGGAACCTTCAAAAAGGTGAAAGTTTTATGAAAGCCTACATACAATGTTTCGAAAAGATTTAAGTTTCTTAAGTGTTTGAACTTGACGCTTTCAAGAGACTAAACTTTAAATAAGTCTACAGACGTGTGGGAAAGCTCTAAACTTTATAAATGCCTAGACAAACGAAAATACCTAAGCTTCATAAAAGTTTAGAGACGTTTTAAAAAATCTAAGCTCTATCTTAAGCTCTAAATATCTTAAGTTTAAGTCTAAATTAGGAGCGCGACGTAAGGGCATACATTCGCCTTTACTAGGTGCAGCCTGGCTCCCTTAGTGTAATACAGGACTACGCGCAACGAATTTCAAGCTCCACTTGGAAAATTTAACATGCGAGATGTTAAAAAATGCATCTGATTTTTTGAGAATTCAAGTTTTATTAAAAAAGGCGATTTTGTCTTTGAATTTAGTAGATGAGATTGCAATAAGAAATAAATTTCCTCCATTGAAGAAGTAGAACAACTTCTAGGAAAGTCGATTTTTTTAATTTACGAAATTTCAGACGTTTAAATGCAAACCTACGCTACATTTAGAAGCGTACATAGCTGTATTTAAGAAAAACAGTTAACGGCAAAATTTGGAGCTGTTTTAGAAAACATTTTATACTTGCATTTTTGTGAAATAGTATCAATTTAACTGAAAATCCGGCAAGGGCTCCATTATATCGTTTTAAAATCTAAATGTTAAGAATAAATTTCAGTTAGAAAAGTCTTTAGATTCATTAATGTATTCATTTATTGGCGATGTGTTGTTGGCGTCACTACATATATAAGAATAAAAGGTGTGGTCTTGGCCATCATTATTGTTTTGTAATAGCGTCTTTTGATAGCTGTGCCGTCTTAATCCGTTTACTGGTACAAAATATAAAAATATAATAAGCGTAAAATAAGTAACGGGCTAATAGATGTATTATATTACATCAATTTTTCTTCTTTAAATTAAAATTATATATTTACAAAAACATATAACAATAATCTATTTATTAGTTTATTACTGAATATTTTGTTAAAATTACTTTATATTTTATACTTAATAATGTTGATGATGATGATGATGATAAGCAATAATTTGGCTAAGACAACGCCTTTTCTTTTCAATTATGTAGTTGTAGAAGAGGGGCAGAAACATTTCAAATATTCAGGAGTTTTAATAAAAACCAGACATATTTATAACCTCTTCTTTTTCTATCTGAAAAAACAAAAATTCAAAAAATTTGGATCCATTTTGAAAAAAAATGTACCCTAGGGTCTTTAATCCCCTTCCAAAAAAAGATGTTCCAAATTCCCAAGGTGTATTTCACACACGAATATGCAACGGACAGATGAGGGACAGAGACATTCATTTATTGTAAAAAACAAACTAACTATTTCAGTTCTGAGACCCCAAAAATGTGTATTTCCTTCAAAATCTCGACGTCGATTTTTTGCAACATATCATAGCTTTCTCTATTCAGTGAGAAACTGTATACCATGAAGATATAATTCGACTATAAGCAGCTATGTTTTAAAATTCAAAGGAACTAAAATCAAATAACAAGTTTCGAATAATAATGAGATCGTGCTTTTCCACAACCGAGGCAATCATCATATGCGTATGTTGATGATTTGCACTCCACAATCTGTTAATGATGAAGTTAATATTCAATAAACTAGACACATGAATTTAAATAACTTTTTTACTCTTACAGATTTAATATTAGCAATATTAACCGAATTAGAATTTTTATTACTACACTACTTCATCATGAAATTAAAAAGGGTTTTACAGCCTGGAAAGTTGTTTTTCACTTTGAATCGCATTGTAAATAAATATTTTTTTTTGGCACCGTTTGGAATAACTACGTCTAAATCCCATCTAACAATGAATATTGAATACTTACATCATCATGTACAGAAAGTAAATTAATGAACAACGAAGTAAAATTTATACGTATCGCAAGAAAAACTTGTATTCCCGCCCCTTCCAAACGTTTATCAGGAGCCCAGAATGCAAGGTCGCTCTCGCTCCCGTTATCTCTTCCCAACACCTGCGGTCCTGTGACAGGCGGCGCGCTTGGTTCTGGCGTGGTCGAGAAACGCACCCGCACCAGAGCGATTTCTTATGGTCGATCGACCCTGAGCGACGACATGAGAATTTGAACAAACTCCACGCGTTGTTTTCCTCCAGAGTGATATTTAAGGCGACCAAAATAAGCAAAAGGTATCATCAATGTGTTTCTAGATTTTACAAAAAATGTAAACATAGAATTACCTTTGCCAGAGCATGGACAATCATTTAGGTTAGAATTGGCGCGCGATTTGAAACAAGTTGTGGGTAAAGTCGTTCTGCGCTTATCGATCCTCTCACGCGAGCCAAAGCACCGGCGCCGGCAGAGCACAGGGAACATCGTAGGAAAGATATGATATTTCTGAAGAGATTTCAGGAAAAAGGAGATCTTTTTAGACCACATATTAAGTTGTTACACGCCAGAAACATATTTCCCTTTTGCAACGATTGCAATTTTTCTCGTAAAAGAATCCCGAGATAAAAATCGTCCCACGTGAATTAAAATCTACTGATTTCTTTTTTCCATCACGAGAAAAATATTGTCATTTACATGCAAAATACTTTAATTTGATATTATTTGATGAGAATAAGCATCTATTTGTTGATACGTTATATAATTTAACTTTGTAATGCATTGTCAAAAGAATTTTGATAAAGAAAGATAAATATTATATCTTCATGTTGTATTGTTGATAGCACTTGTCAAACGTTTTAATTTAAATAAAATGCCAAACATATTATTGCACAACTATGTTACCTAAAGATTAACTCAGAAGGAGGACAAAATCTATATGAATGGTATCCCATTTGTTCTGATGTTAATATAAAGTCGATATATAAGGTGGTTCGATTTATAATAGCAGAAATATCTTCACAAAACATATCAGCATTAACATTTACTTTTCATATGGCATGATTATTCTGACAAATTTTAGTGTACTAAAATTTTGATTACAATTTTTTAAAAATATTGTTAGCATTATTTAATTTCTTTTGATATTCATAATAACAAGGCCACTTTATTGATGACCAGCTGGAGAAAAAACAAGAAAGGAACGCACAAGGAAGTGGCGCGTGTTGCGTGCACGATGCTCCTCGCCTGCGCTGTGCGCCTGCACCGGGCGCGCGCCGTCCCGACGTGGCCACACCAGCAAGCCGTCAACGCACTCCCTTCCGTAATGCTCACTCGTTCGAAGCACTTCTAGTGAATTACTATCAGAAAAACGCGTGTATTATTCTCATGACAGAATGCAATGCAATATTTTAGGTTTAACAATCCTGTTTAGAACTCACTTCTGGACTTGATTTTGTGGTGCCGCGAGATTTGAATCGACGTTAACAGCCAAAACCGATCCGGTGCGACATCGAAGTCAATAAGGGCTGACAAAATGTGACAAAATTACCAAGCACTGAACTGGAATAAAATTGATGACGTAACGTAGATTACTGGTGACAATGTGCCATCTTTCACAATATTTAAAAAAAATAATTTTCCTTCCGTATTTTAGAATTGTACTAAAGTGTTGGAAATACGCGACCTGTCAATGATAGGAATTGCGTACAATGATAGGAATTGTGTTCGGAAGAGCGGGCCTAATGACCCCATTCACACCACGTAAAATAAGGTATTAACTAACTGACAAAGCAATGTAGGAAAAAAAACATTTTCTGTTACGACGATAATTGTCAGTCAATACTGTTTAAGTGTAATTGTTTCATGCTACATTTTACAACGTGCTGCCACACAGATCAAAAAATGCAATGGATATTACATATTTTCATATATAATGGGTATCTAAAATATGTAAATAATAATATAAAATTAAAACAAAATGAATAAAAATAATTTCAAATATATTGCTATTTAAAGAATGCCCAAGACAGTTGTTAGTGCCGGCTTTAGACATACGAAAATAACAAGAATAATGTAGTACTAAATTACAACAAATAGTTTTAAAAATGTTTTTGCAAATAACAGTTACAATTTCTTCTTCAATAAAAAGGGAATCTTAAAATGATATTAAGAATTTCGCACAATTTTGATTCGTTGGCGTTTTAGGCCACCACTTTCAAAAATGTTTTCTCAATAAATCTTTATTTATTATTTTTCAAAATATTGTCTCAAGAGCATCCCATTCTACATAATAGTTTGAGCGCTTGAGATATAGTTCTGAGTTGCGTGAACGTTAGCATATCTCCTGAATTGTCATTTACTACTGATTTAATTGCAACACACTTTTTCCTCGTGACCTCGAGCAGGTTACTTTCTTTGCTTCTTTGCGACTCTTTGTAGTAACTTCCGTGAAATCTCATGTAGTTATCTTCACTTAACAGAAAAAATGTAAAAGAGGTATATAAATATTGACTTGCTCTTATCCTTCCAACCATTATCTTCCATTTTATATCACTCTCCTCTCATTATTTCTCAGTCATGATCTCCCTCTCTCTCTCATAGCCCCCCCCCCATACGCACACTCGTACAAACGCAGTTTCCTTATGTTATCTCTCTTCGAGCTGAATTCATAGTGGGCACTTCAAAGGAGAATTTCATAAGTGACCGATTGTTATTCACAGGCCGCCCTTATACTCAGATGAGTGGACAATGAGAGACTACTAATTCATTTAAAGTAGGTCGCCAATTGTCTTAAGCGTTTCTCATTTAGCATCCGATTTAACATTTAGCATGTTCTTACGCGGGACGCACTGAGAATATGGAAAACCATGACAATGATTTCGCAGACTATTTTGAAGTCTATGCACAACACATCACTCTTACTACGAAACAGTAGAAACGAGAGAAGGGTGTAGTTACGAACGTTTTGCAAAGCGCACAACCCAATTTTGGCGATCTTTGTACGAAAAATGTAGAATGTGTCTTCTATGTGGCCACAACACCACAGCAGCGGTTGGAAATGGCACGTGCCCCGTAAGGAAGCACTCATTCAGCATTTGTAACGAACATGTATGAAATAGCGACCTAGTTTATTTGCAGCCCCCATTTAGCGTCCGTCAGTATTTGCTAAGGCCTTACCTTTGATGGGGCGCGTGAAGGTGGGCGGGAAGGGCGCGGGCTCGAAGCCCGCGTACACCTTGAGCGTGGCCGAGGAGGCGGCTTCGCCGTGGGCGTTGCGCGCCACGCACGTGTACTCGCCGTCGTCGGCCGGCGAGGCGTCCAGCACGTCGAGGGCGGCGAGCCCGTCCTCGCAGCGCGCGCGGTACTTGCGGCGCTGGAGGCCCAGGTCCAGCGGGAGGCCGTCCCGCAGCCACGCCACCGAGGGCTCGGGCGCGCCCAGCACGGCGCACGTCAGCGACACGCGCGACCCCTGCGCGGCCGTGCGGTCGGTGAGGCGCGTGGCGAACACGGGCTTGCGCCGCAGCGCGCTCGCGCCACCGCCGCCCCCTCCGCCGCCGCCCGCCTGCCAATAACACGCCATGTCACACACACTATAAATCCTCTGCGACCGTCTGCCAAGCCGGAATTGGATTCACTTTTGCGTTATTTGGAAAACTGGAATGATTGTAGGGGGAATGGGAGTGAGTTAATGTGAACGAAATTTGTCCGTCGGAAGTCTGGAGCGGATTCCTGTTTGTAAGGCTCGTTATGCTACGAGAGAAACCTACTCGGGACGTCACAACACCGCGCACCAACATCGCTGGGCAAGTGTTAGTTGAGCAGCCCGCATGACGTGTGTGTGTGTTCTCATGTTGCGGCGACCCCTCGAATTGTTAGAGTGCAGTAATATAAGCTGGGGCACCGAAGACGAGAAGTAGAAGATGATGAATAAGAAGGAAGTGGATGAAGATAAGAAGAACAGGTAGAATAAGGGCAATGAGGATCAGAAGGAGGAGAAGAAACAGAACAAGGAAAAAGGAGAAAACAGAACAGGAAGAAGAAAAATAAGAGAAAAAGAGAAGAAGAAAAATGAGAATTAGAAGAAAGCACTTTTGATGTAGTTATCCAAACGCGATTATATACAAGGATATACTGAATGATGGGCCAAGAGATATGTCTTTAAGCTACATTTCAATTTAGGATGTGAGATTAAACCGCATCACCAGTAATGATGAAATATTCCATAAATATTCTTTATGGTAAAAAATTTGAAGCACCAAGGCATTCTATAAGCACGTTTGCTGCTGGAGAAGGAAAGTTTGAAGGGGCCGGAGATTTGGGAAAAAGTTAAAAAAGTTCTATTTGATGTTAGATGCATTAATCAAAACATCTCACTTCACATCTTCATGAACCAGTTTTTGTCATGTCACCCAGCTATAATCTTTCAAGGTAACTAAAGTAATTCCATAATTAGGAAAATTAAAAGAAGAAAAAGAAGGTTAATGTAATTGTTCGTGCAAGGGATACAATTTCTGAAATGAGACGCATCAAGATACAGTATGTTTTGATATTAAATATGGAAATAAAATACAGCGCAAATTTGAAGAATTAGATTAAGGAACGTTATCATTTGTTCTTGAAATGAATCATATTCACAAATAGAAAGTTTCATAACTTACATAACATTAAAACACGGCTGGGTTTGGTCACTAGACACACATTGTAAATGCATTTTCAGGAACGCGGGCGGCGTACCTGCACGTGGACGGGCGGTCGTCGCGCGGCGTCGTGTGGCAAGTCGGGCGTGTCGGCGAGGCTGGCGTCGTCGAGCGCGCGCCGGGGCGTGAGCGTGCTGCTGGTGTCGGAGGCGGAGGCGGAGAAGGAGAGGTCGGCCGCCAGGGCCACGCCCTCGTCCCCGGGCCGCACGTCGAAGCTGCGCGAGCGCTGCACGGCGACGGCGACGGCGACGGCGCTGGCGCTGGCGCTCCAGACGGGTGGCGCGGCGTCGCTCTCGTCCCGGCTGCCCTGGCGGCTGCCCTGGCGGCTGCCCTGGCGGCTGCGGCGCCGCGCCTCCAGCTGCCCGCGCATCGCCTCCTTCTGGTCTGTCACCTTCGAGTCGGCGTCCCTCCCCTGCCGCCTCACGCTCTTCGTCTTTCCGGCGTCTTCCTCTTCTTCTTGTTCCTTCTCTTTCCGTTTAGAGTCTGCATCCAACATTTCCTTTTCATTCTTCTTAGCCTCTGCATCTACCTCTTCCGTCTTTTTCTTTGCTTCAGCTTCGGCTTTTTTCTTCTTCTTAGCCTCTGCCTCTTCCTCCTTTTTCTTTGCCTCTGCTTCTTCCTTTTCTTTCTTCTTTTTTCCCTCAGCTTCTTCTTTTTCCTTCTTCTTAGCCTCTTCCTCTTCCTTCTTTTTCTTTGCCTCAGTTTCCTCCTTCTCTTTCTTCTTCTTTGCCTCAGCTTCTTGCTGTTCTTTCTTTTTCTTAGCCTCTGCCTCTTCCCCTTCCTTCTTTTTCTTTGCCTCAGCTTCCTCCTTCTCTTTCTTTTTCTTTGCCTCAGCTTCGGCCTTTTCCTTCTTCTTCTTAGCCTCTGCCTCTTCCTCCTTTTTCTTTGCCTCTGCTTCTTCCTTTTCTTTCTTCTTCTTTCCCTCAGCTTCTTCCTTTTCCTTCTTTTTCTTAGCCTCTGCCTCTTCCTCTTCCTTCTTTTTCTTTGCCTCAGCCTCTTTTTCTTTCTTTTTCTTTGCCTCAGCTTCGGCCTTTTCTTTCTTCTTAGCCTCTTCCTCATCCTTCTTTTTCTTAACCTCGGCTTCCTCCTTCTCTTTCCTCTTCTTTGCCTCAGCTTCTTCCTTTTCCTTTTTTATCTTAGCCTCTGCCTCTTCCTCTTCCTTCTTTTTCTTTGCCTCAGCCTCCTCTTTTTCTTTCTTCTTCTTTGCATCAGCTTCTTCCTTTTCCTTCTTTTCCTTAGCCTCTGCCTCTTCCTTCTTTTTCGTTGCCTCAGCTTCCTCCTTTTCCTTCTTTTTCTTAGCCTCTGTCTCTTCCTTTTCCTTCTTTTTCTTAGCCTCTGACTCTGCCTCTTCCTTCTTTTTCTTTGCCTCCGCGTCTTCTTTTTCTTGCTTTTTCTTTGCCTCAGCTTCAGCTTTTTCCTTCTTCTTAGCCTCTTCCTCATCCTTCTTTTTCTTAACCTCGGCTTCCTCCTTCTCTTTCTTCTTCTTTGCCTCAGCTTCTTCCTTTTCCTTCTTTTTCTTAGCCTCTGCCTCTTCCTCTTCCTTCTTTTTCTTTGCCTCCTCCTCTTTTTCTTGCTTTTTCTTTGCCTCAGCTGCTGCCTTTTCCTTCTTCTTAGCCTCTGCCTCTTCCTCTTCCTTCATTTTTTTTGTTTCAGCTTCCTCCTTTTCTTTCTTCTTCTTTGCGTCAGCTTCTTCCTTTTCCTTCTTTTTCTTAGCCTCTTCCTTCTTTTTCTTTGCCTCAGCTTCCTCCTTTTCGTTCATCTTCTTTGCATCAGCTTCTTCCTTTTCCTTCTTTTTCTTAGCCTCTGCCTCTTCCTCTTCCTTCTTTTTCTTTTCCTCCTCCTCCTCTTTTTCTTGCTTTTTCTTTGCCTCAGCTGTCGCCTTTTCCTTCTTCTTAGCCTCTGCCTCTTCCTTCATTTTCTTTGCTTCAGCTTCCTCCTTTTCTTTCTTCTTCTTCTTTGCGTCACCTTCTTCCTTTTCCTTCTTTTTCTTAGCCTCTGCCTCTTCCTCTTCCTTATTTTTCTTTGCCTCCGCCTCTTCTTTTTCTTGCTTTATCTTTGCCTCAGCTTCCGCATTTTCCATCTCCTTAGCTTCTGTCTCTTCCTTCTTTTTCTTCGCCTCAGCCTCCTCCATTTCTTTCTTCTTCTTTGCCTCAGCTTCTTTTTGAGCCTTCTTCCTCTCAGCGCTTGCCTCTTCTTCTTCCTTTTTCTTTGCCTCAGCCTTCTCTTTTTCTTTTTTTTTCTTTGCCTCAGCTTCTTCCATTTCCTTCTTCCTAGCCTCTGCGTCTTCCTGATCCTTCTTTTTCTTTACTTCAGCCTCGTCTTTTTCCCTCTTTTTCTTTGTCTCAGCTTCGGCCATTTCTTTCCTCTTAGCTTCTGCCTCTTCCTCCTTTTTCTTTGTTTCGGCATCCTCCTGTTCCTTCTTCTTCTTTTTTGCCTCAGCTTCTTCCATTTCCTTCTTCTTTTTAGCCTCTGCCTCTTCCTCTTCCTTCTTTTTCTTTGCCTCAGCCTCCTCTTTTTCTTTCTTTTTCTTGGCTTCAGCTTCGGCCTTTTCCTTCTTCTTAGCCTCTTCCTCATCCTTCTTTTTCTTAACCTCGGCTTCCTCCTTCTCTTTCTTCTTCTTTGCCTCAGCTTCTTCCTTTTCCTTAGCGTCTGCCTCTCCCTCTTCCTTCTTTTTCTTGACTTTAGGCTCCTGTTTTTCATTCTCTTTCTTAGCTTCGTGTTCATCCGTTTCTTTCTTCTTTTCTGTTTCGACTTCTTCTCCTTTCTTCTTTTTGGCGTCGGTTGTTTCATTTTCATTCTTAGTCTTAACTTCTGAATCTTGTATTTGCTCTTTGTCCTTTGCTTGTGTTTTCATTTCTTGTGTCCCCTGTTCCTTAAGTATTTGTTGCCCAGTTCGTCCGAGGTGCACAGAAGGCATATCGCGGACGCTTGCCGTCGCCATGTCGGCATCGTCTTGGGTGGCGGCGGTGGCGGCCTGCGCGCTGCCGGCTTCCCCCTGGGCGAGGGGCTCCGCGCCTGCCAGCGCCCACGCCGCCTGCACCTCCAGGGCCGCTTGCAGGCGCGCGGACGCGTCCGCCAGACTGGCCACCTCCTCGGTCGGCAGCGACGCCACCCCCGAGAGCGACTCGGCGCTGTCCTCCGCCTGAGCTGCGTCGGCCTCCGAGTGCTGGCGCGCGGCGGCGAGC
>BOPP01000043.1:1053197-1065273 GCA_017312745.1 Gryllus bimaculatus
GGCGTCAGCCCTCCTCTTTTCTTGCTTTTTCTTTCGCCATCAGCTGCCGCCTGTTCCTTCTTCTTAATACTCTGCACTTCTCTTCCTTCATTTTCTTTGCGTCAGCTTCCTCCTTGCTCTTTCCTCTTTCTTCTGCCTCACTTCTTCCTTTTCCTTCTTTTTCTTAGCCTCTGCCGTCTGTCCTCTTCTTCTTTTCTTTGCGCATTCTTCCTATCCTTTTCTTTTCTTCTTCTTTGCATCAGCTTCTTCCTTTTCCTTCTTTTTCTTAGCCTCTGGCCTCTTCCTCTTCCTTCTTTTTCTTTGCCTCAAGCCTCTTTTCTTTCTTTTCTCTTTGCCTCAGCTTCGGCCTTTTCTTTCTTCTTAGCCTCCTTCCTCATCCTTCTTTTATCTTTAACCTCGACTTCCTCCCTTCTCTGTTCCTCTTCTTGGCCTCAGCTTCTTTCCTTTTTCCTTTTTTTTCTTAGCCTCTGCCTCTTAAACTCTTCATTCTTTTTCTTGCCTCCCAGCCTCCTCTTTTTTCTTTCTTCTTCTTTGCCTTCAGCTTCTTCCTTTTCCTTCTTTTCTTAGCCTCTGCCTCTTCCTCTTTCGAATCTCATATGATCTTCACTTCTTTTCTTGCCTCACGCTTTCCTCCATTTTCTTCTTCTTCTTCCCTCAGCTTCTTCCCTTTTCCTTCTTTTCTTATGCCTCTCCTCTTCCTTCTTTTTCTTTGCCTCCAGCTTCCTCCTTTTCTTTCTTCTTCTTTGCATCAGCTTCTTCCTTTGCCTTCTTTTCCTCTAAGCCCTTCTGCCTCTTCCTTCTTTTTCGTTGCCTCAGCTTTCCTCCTTTCCGTCTTTTTCTAGCCCTCTGTCTCTCTCCTTTTCCTTCGCTTTTTCTTAGCCTCTGACTCTGCCTCCTTCCTTCTTTTCTTTGGCCTCTCCGCGTCTTCTTTTTCTTGCTTTTTCTTTGCCTCAGCTTCAGCTTTTTCCTTCTTCTTAGCCTCTTCCTCATCCTTCTTTTTCTAACCTCGGCCTTCCTCCTTCTCTTCTTTCTTCTTTGCCTCAGCTTCTGCCTTTTCCTTCTTTTTTCTCAGCCCTTCTCTTCTCCTCTTCCTTCTTTTTCCTTTGCCTCAGCCTCCTCTTTTCTTTCTTCTTCTTGCCTCAGCTTCTTCCTTTTCCTTCTTTTCTTAGCCTCTGCGCCTCTTCTCTTCCTTCTTTTTCTTTGCCTCAGTCTTCCTCCTTTTCTTTCTTCGTCTTTGCATCAGCCTCTTCCTCTTTTCCGTTACATTTTTCTTAGCCTCTGCCGCCTTCCTCTTCCTTCTTTTTCTTTGCGTCAGCACTCCTCTTTTTCTTGCTTTTTCTTTGCCTCAGCTGCCCGCTTTTCCCTTCTTCTTAAATCTCTGCCGCTTCCTCTTCCTTCATTTTCTTTGCCTCAGCTTCCTCCTTCTCTGTTCTTCTTGCTTCGCCTCAGCTTCTTCCTTTTTCCTTTCTTTTCTTAGCATCTCTGCCTCTTCCTACTCCTTCTTTTTCTTTGCCTCCCTCCTCTTTTTCTTGCTTTTTTCTTTGCCTCAGCCTGCTATGCCTTTTCCTTTCTTCTTAGCCTCTGCCTCCTTCCTCCTGTCCTATCACTTTTTTTTCGTTCTCAGCTTCCTTTTATCTTTCTTCTTTCTTTGCGTCAGCTTCTTCCTTTCCTTCGTTTTCTTAGCCTCTTTCCTTTCTTTTTCTTATTGCCTCAGCTTCCTCCTTTTTCTTCATCTTCTTTGCATCAGCTTCGTCCTTTCCTTCTTTTTCTTAGCCTCGCCTCTTCCTCTTCTTCTTTTTCTTTGCGCTAGCCTCCCTTTTCTTGCTTTGCTTTGCCTTCAGCTGCCGCCTTTTCCTCTTCTTAATCTCTGCTCTTCCTCTTCCTTAATTTTCTTTTGCCTCAGCTGCCGCCTTTTCCTTCTTCTTCAATCTCTGCCTCATTCCTCTTCCTTCATTTCTTTGCCTCAGCTTCTCCTTCTCTTTCTTCTCTTTGCCCTCAGCCTTTCTTCCTTTTCCCTTCTTTTTCTTTAGGGCCTCTGCCTCTTCCTCTTCCTTCTTTTTCTTTTCTCCTCCCTCCTCTTGTTCTTGGCTTATTTTTGCCTCAGGCTGCGCCTTTCCTTCTTCTTAGCCTCTGCCCTCTTCCTTCATTTCTTTGCTTCGCTTCCCTCTTTTCTTTCTTCTTCTTTGCGTCACCTTCTTCCTTTTCCTTCTTTGTCTTAGCCTCGCCTCTTCTTTTTCTGCTTTCATCCTTGCCTCAGCTTCCGCATTTTCCATTCTCCTTAGCTTCTGTCTCTCCTTCTTTTTCTTCGCCTCAGCCCTCCTCCATTTCTTCTTCTTCTTCTTTGCCTCAGCTTCTTATTTTGAGCCTTTCTTCCTCTCAGCGCTTGCCTCTTGCTTCTTCCTTTTTCGTGTGCGCTCAGCCTTCTCTTTTTCTCTTTTTTTTCTTTGCCTCAGCTTCTTTCCATTCCTTCTTCCTAGCCTCTGCGGTCTTCCTGATCCTTCTTTTTCTTACTTCAGCCTCGTCTTTTCCCTCTTTTTCTTTGTCTCAGCTTCGGCCATTTCTTTCCCTCTTAGCTTCTTGCCTCTTCTCCTTTTTCTTTATAGTTCCGCATCCTCCTGTTCCATTCTTCTTCTTTTTGTGCCTCAGCTTCCTGTCCATTCCTCTTCTTTTTAAGCACTCTGCCTGCTTTCTCTTCCTTTCTTTTTCCTTTGCTCACGCTCTCTTGTTTTTTCTTTTTCTTGGCTCAGCTTCGGCCTTTTCCTTCTTCTTAGCCTCTTCCTCATCCTTCTTTTTTCTTAACCTCGCTTCCTCCTTCTCTTTCTTCTTCTTTTGCGCTCAGCTTCTTCCTTTTCTTAGCGTCTGCCATCTCCCTTCTTCCCGTCTTTTCTTGACTTTAGGCCCCTGTTTTCATTCTCTTTCTTAGCTTTTCGTGCTTCATCCGTTTGTGCTTTCTTCTTTCTGTTTCGACTTCTTCTCCTTTCTTCTTGTTTGGCGTCAAGGTTGTTTCATTTTCAATTCTGTATGTCTTAACTTCTGACATTTGTATTGCTCTTTGTCCTTTGCTTGTGTTTTCAATTGTCTTGTGTCCGCCTGTTCCTTAACGTATTTGTTGCCTCTAGTTTCGTCCGACAGTGCACGAAGGCATATCGCGCGACGCTTGCCGTGCGCCCATGTCGCCCATGCTCTTGCGGTGGCGGGGTGGCGCGCCTGCGCGCCTGCCGGCTTCCCCCTGGGCGAGGGGCCCGCGCCTTGGCCAGCGCCAACGCCGCCGCAGACCTCCAGGGCCGCCTTGCATGGGCGCGGCGGACCGCGTCCGCCAGACTGGCCACCTCCTCGGTCGGCACGACGCCACCCCGAGAGCGACTCCGGCGGCTGTCCTCCGCCTGAGCTGCGTCGGCCTCCGAGTGCTGGCGCGCGGCGGCGAGCAAGTGCCGCCGCGCGTGGCTTGGGGCGGGCCGCGCCGCGCCGGCAAAGCTCGGGACGCCGCGCCCCGCCGCCCGGCGGCGGCCGGCGCTCGAAATGGGAAGCCATGGGGCTCGTCGGCCCGCACACAGCGTCTGTGGGCGGCCCCCGGCAGCCGGCGTGCCGTCCTCCCCCCGCTGCCCGCGGCCGTCCCGCCGCGCGCCCCGCCGCCGGTGGCGCCGCCACGGTCGTCCAGCGACTCGGCGCGGACAGCGCTTGCTGCCCCTCCTGCCGCCGCCAGGCGCCAGGCCGACGCCTCCTGCGAGGCCGCCACGCGCTCCGATGCGGGTGTGGCGGCGCGCGCCAGACGCGCGCGACCGCCGACAACGCCTGCTGACCTTGCGATCCGCCGCCAGAGCCAGCAGCGGCGCTCCCCGTGATCGCTCCCGCCGCTGGGCCTCCGGAGCGCGCCGCCCGCCACTCGCCTCGGACGCGGAAGCAGCTTGTGCCCTCGGCGCCGCCACAGCCAGGCAAATTCCGCAGCGCTGCCCTGCTCGTTCTTGCAGCGGGGAGACGTATCGCCATCGGCTTTCGTGCGGCTGAAGTACTTGCTGGCCTTCGCGTCGCAGCCCAAGCCCCAGCGCCGCTTCTCTTGTCAGAGCCGCTGCGCGTGGCGACGGCAGGACATGGCGCGCGGTCATCGCCTCGGCGGCGGAGACGCGCCTGCTGACCCTGCGTCTCCTGCCAGCGTCAAGTTTTTCCGGGCTTCGTGGACGGCCTGGCAGCCCTCTGCTGGGCGGCCATCGCGCCCGCAGGCCAGCGCTTCGGCCGGCGACAGCGCGCTCTTTGGCCCTGCGGCGGGCTGCCGTCGCCAGTTGCGGGCTCGTGCATCCTGCGCGCTAGCCTGCTGCGCGCGGCGAGCGGCAGCGGGCCCACCCGGGCCAGCGAGCTTGCGCATGCGGGACAGGCGGGCTGCTGCCTCTCGCCCCCTCCGATCCCTTCGGCCGCGCAGGGCGAAAGGCGGGCTCTCTTCCAGCGGCGGCTCTCTACGGCTGCGATCGCCTGGGCCGGCGCAACACCTACTAGCTGCACAGACAAGGCGATTTCACCTTCCCGTCGCTGCGAGTTCCGAGGCTGGCTCAGCTGAGGCCGACGGCGGCGGACGCGCTTCGCCTGTGGAGTGTGGTATGAACTCAGGCCTCTCGGCACCCTGCGTAGACAAGAAAGGCGAGCCAGCAGGATAAGAAAAAAATTACAACATGATGATCCCAATCCCTTTCACCGGTCGCGTAATATAATTACAATGGCTTCAACTTGCGGCCATACACCGGGCATTCTCAGATTCCTGTTAGCATTGTCGTCCCGAGAATTAAGGGAGCAAAGCAGCTAAACATTTGCATTGATATGATATTCTCTAACCAAGGATGTTGATCAGGATTACTTAAAAAGTACGGCATTAATATATTAACATCTTGCGCCGCACTAACAGTAAACAATTGAGAATATAGGATGACAAAATACACTTGTTATGAACGTTATGATAAAAGTGTTCTCATACTCACATCGAACCCTACTAATCTGATATCTGCTCTCATTCAACGCTAATCCAGTATAAATATATATTATAAACTATGTATTTCATGATGAACATATATTACGTAAAACAAATGTATTTGTGATCGGGCGGAAAGCTATGACGTTTCTGCAATATCAAAGAAATGTCGTTACGAATAGTGGGACCGAAGTTGTTACCAATAGACCTAAGAAGATTAGTTAGCCCTTATTGGGCGGAAACATCGAACATCGGGACACACGAATCTAAAAACCGTTCAATATAGCAAGGTGCATACCAATCGCTAGAGGTCAAAAATTATAGTAAAACTGCGTACAAATTGAGACAAGAAATTGTATCGTGTCACTCGTTTTATCGAGTCCTACCCTTCACAGACTTGGAGCTGCAACACTGAAGTCATTTCGTTTTCGTGTGTCAGGAATGATTGGGGTCGTTCTTATGCAGACTTTTCATACTGCCTGAGGATTACAATACGAATCTAACGAATAACAATCACAATCGATCAATAGATAACATAACGTATAAGCGAAAACGATAACATAACGAATACGATAACTAACTAAAGAAGTACGATAAACAATAACATAGGAACATAACGAATAAACGGAATAACCGAATACGCATAAACGAATAACGAATGACGAATAAGAAACGAATAAGCTACGATAGAAAACTATCGAATAAGAATGAATAACGAATACGAAAACGATGAGAAATAAACGAATAACGAAAGAATAAAATAAGAAAAACGACTAAAGATAACGAATAACGAACAACGAATAAAGATACGAATAAAGCGAATAAAGATAAACGAATAAATAACGAATAAACGAATCAAGGAAACGAATAACGAAGAAGCAACGAATAAACGAATAAACGAATAAACGATAAACGATAAACGAATAAACGAATAGAAAAACCGAATAAGATAACGGATACGAATGAAAACGATCAACATATAAAGACAACGTACAATAGAGATAAATCGAAATAACGAATAACGAATAAACGAAAAACGATAAACGAATAGACTGAATAAAGTACGATTACGAATAAAAACGCGAACGAGATAGTAAAGATACGATAGAACACTAAAATAAACGAATAAACACATAACGAATAACAAGTAAACGAAAACGACGAAAAAGCGATAAACAAACGAAATAAACGAAAGATAACACGAATAAACGAATAAACTAGAATAAACGAAAAACGAAGTAAGCATAAACGAGATAAACGAATAAACGAATAAACCGGACTAGACGAATAAACGATAAACGAATTAAACGAAACGAATAAACTGAATAAGACGAATAAACGAATAGAACGAAGTAAACGAATAAACGAATAAACGAACTAAAGAAAGAAGTAAACGAAACGAATTAAAAAAAAAAAAAACAAATAGAAAAAGAGAATAACAACAAACAAAGAAATATAAAACAAACACGAACAGAATAAACGAATAAACGAATAAACGCATCGAATAAACGAATAACGAATAAACGAATAACAGACAATAACGGAATAAACGAATAAACGAATATAACGAATAAACGAATAAAACGAATAGAACGGAATAAAACGAATAAAACGAATAGAACGAATAAATAAACGAAATAAACGATATTATAACGAATAAATAAACGACTAATAACCGAATAAACGATAACAGAATAAACGAATAAACTGAAGTAAACAACGTATAAACGAATAAACGAATAAACGAGATAACCGAATAAAGCGAGATAACACACGAATAAGTAAACGAGATAGACGAATAAACGAATAAAACCGAACTAATAACTGAATAAACGAATAAACGAATGAATAAGCGAACTAAACGAATAAACGAATAAACGAAATAACGAATAAACGAATAAACGAAATAAGACGAATAATACGAATAAGACGAAATAAATCGAAGTAAACAATAAAACCGAATAAACGAATAGAACGCATAAAACATAACGACATAAAACGTAATGAAAGGAACGAGATAAGACGAATAAACGAAATAAACGAATAAACGAATAAACGGAGATAAACGAATAACAGAATAAACGGAATAAACAGAATAAACGAATAACGAATAACACGAGCATAAACGAATAAACGAATAAACGAATACAACGAATAAACGAATAAACGAATAAACCGAATAAACGAATAAACGAGATAACGAGTAAACGAATAAACGAATACAACGACAATAAACGAATTAAACGAATAAACGGACGATATATCGACAATAAACGAATAAGACGAATAATACGACATAAAACGAATAAACGAATAAACGAATAAAACGAATAAACGAATAGAACGGAATAAAACGACAATAAACGAATAAATGCAATAAACGAATAGAACGAATAAACGATATAAACGAATACACGGAAATAAACAATAACACGAATAAAACGAAGATAACGAATAATACGAATTAAACGAATAAAACGAATAACGAAATAAACGAATTAAACGAATAAACGAATAAACGAATAACGAAAAAACGAATAAACGAATAAAGAAAGAAAGAAAGGAAAGAAAGAAAGAAAAGAAGCAAAGAAAGAAAGAAAGAAATTAAAGAAGGAAAAACGCACCTCCGCCAGCCGAGCGAGCGTCGGCGGCGGCCGCACGTGCAGCGCGAGTGGGTGGCCGCCGCCGCCTCCGCCGGCGCTGGGCTCGGTGAGCTGCTGCGCGGCGGAGGCGAAGTCGCCGAAGCGACCCTCCGACTCGTCGGAGAGCGTGTGCGCGTCGCCCTCCAGCGCCTCCAGCGCCAGCGGCTGGGCCACGCGCAGCGCCGCGCGCGCCGACGCGGACGCGGACACCGAGCTGGCCAGCGTCGGCAGGTCGTCCAGCAGCGTGTCCTCCGCCGCCTCGCCCCACTCCAGCGCCTGCAACGCGAGCGGGTCGCCGCCTTCAACTTGGATTGCGTCAACTGGTTTGTAGCACTGCAGGTCTGCCGAAACGTGTCTTACCCCGTCCCTTCCCGACCTTCTTCCTTTTTCAAAAATGCTGAATCAATCATAAAAATATTAAGTATATGTACCTATTCCAATAACATTACTTACTATAACTATACGTTTTATCAGATTATTATCTCGTCAATAGTGAGCTTGGCGTCTTCAGTGCTAGAATTAAATTAAATCAATACAAAATACTGCATAGTAGAGTATTACTGCGTAGTTTACAAGACACTTGCCATTAAATTAGATGATCATGTTAACAATTAGATGAACATATCATTGAGTATATGTAATGCACTACTTTGAATTGTGAATGGAATATTCATTACAAATAAAACATTATTCATTAACGAAGAAATAATAAATTTTTCAGTAATAAACTCTACTAAAGAATATTTGTATTGCTTTAAAAACAATAATCTAGCTTTGAGGAGGTCAAAATGTGTATTGACGAAGGCAATGGAAAAATAAACGTTTTGAATACACTGAGAAAAGTTTTGACTACCTTATCCACTTTAGTGGAAATCATCATATAGTTTACACACAAGTTGCTTTTGAAAATCATGCGCTTTCTTTCGCGCTCTTTTAGTATCGTCTTTAGCTAGTTACTGTAAAATTCTCAGCGAGTGTGGATTGTTTTTTTGTTACGAACACTATAAAATCAAATCTGTAGGTCCGTTACTGATGGAAAAATGTGTAGCCCATATTTTGTAGCTTATGGTGAGTAGAAATATTTCGTGAAGCGTTTAAACATTTACATTTATTTTTGTCTTTTTTATTATTTACGGTTGCATCAACATCTAGGCCATTAGGGACCACTGTTGCATCAAATTAATGACACTATTAATTGTGCAATTGCACACAGAGCCGAGGCCGAATTGTGGCCCAGAGGGAGGTGAAGGTAGGGCTCCACCTCCTCGTCGCTGTCGGCACAACGCTCCGGGCGCTCCTTTACCCCCAGCAAAGATCCTGCTACTTTCTTTCAAGAAGGCTTAGTCGACTCCAGAGCCACCGTGAATGGAAATCACCAGATAGCAATCCCAACCTACGTCGGCTTACAGTCCTTCAGGTTAGTAAGCCAGAGCGCTGCCGCTCACCCACCGTAGCCAAAAGAACTCGCGAAGGCAACAATTGTAACACAAATATGACGCAATATGATAGAAAAAGGTTGGAAGAAGTCCTAGTTGAATGTCTAAACTTGATTACGTTGTACAAAAATTGTGGAGCGGTGGATCTTCTAGATAGTCTGATGATTAGGCATCGAATACGGCTGAAATCGAGAAAATGGTACCTACGTTTCTTTTCAAGTATACATCTTATATACTTGACATGGAAGGGGTAAATGCACAGATTCCCTACAAGAGAACTATTAAGTCTGTTAGAAAATTCAGTATAGAGATATTTAGACTGGAAGTGGCTTAGTGTTTATGTCTGTTTAGAGAAGTGACCCCAAAATGAGGTCAAGCAAACAGTGAAGTAGAGGTGCACATTGAGGTCAAGAAGAAATGACCTGTCCCTTACCTTTCCCCAAATAGGGTATTTTCCTCAGTTTATAGAGAAGAGAATGCGATGTAAGTTGTCAAACTGCAAGTGATTTACATACCAATAAATGAAATCAAATTCATGAATAAATTGGAAGTAGGAAAAATAGGCTAACTAAATTAAACCTACTTCCAATTTATTCACGAATAATTTATTTACGAATACTACGTTATACTGCCAGAAGACAAGCACATACCTCAAGGAAAATATCACAGAAAACCTTGTCGTTCCCATACAACAAATATTTTAACAATGTAGATACTTCAATTATCATTTGAATTTTGTTATCTATAAACTACTCATCATTATCCAACTATTTATGGTAAAAGAGTGCAGAAGAGATTCCGGAGGTCAAGAAAACGTGGGCATATTATACCTCCCCCATAAGTCACATATAGTTCCTGTAGTTTTTCTGTGAAAAAACAGTGAAACGAAATGAAATGAAATATAGTGTAGTGAAATGAAGAGAAATGAAATGAAAGCACTGAAATCAAAGGCTCCCATCAGATCCGCGCTCACCTGCTGCTGCGCCACCTGGGCGACGGCGCGCTGCAGCTCGAGCAGGGGCTGCGCCAGGGCGCGCACGCGCTTCGCGGCCTCCGGCGCCAGTGGCGGCAGCGGCGCCGCCTCGCCCTCCAGCGCCACCACCTGCAGCTGCACCAGGCCGCGCTGCGCCTCCTGGATGGCGTGCGCCAGCGCCTGCAGCTGCGACGGCTGCAGCTGCGAGCGCAGCGTCGCCATCTCCTGCGCTGGCGCCTCCAGCGCCACCTGCGGCACACACTTAGCCTTACCAGGGAGATTTCACTACCAAAGGGTGGACGCGCGGACCGTCTTATCCGGCCGAGGTTATCGTGATACGCGCATCTATCTACAGACTGAGGGAGGCCGTCTCTCCAGCTCAAGACTCCCAATTTCCCGGGTTGGTAGCGTTGCTGTCTACTCAATGCAGTGACGGTCACCGTACTGAGTATCGGGCGCTGTCACGACGAAGCCAAGAGCCTCTCTTGAGGCCGCCCGGGTTGGTACGTCCGTTAGGAGGGGTGGAGTTCCCAACCTGACTCTTCACTGCGGTCTAACTTGGCTAACGATGTACCACCAGAATCAGGGGGCCAGTGTTGAAGGTAGCAATTTCCCGCCAGGGCTGCTCGCTGTGGGACCCCAAAACATGACCGGCTCCTACTTCGCCTGGGAGGATGTGTGTAAGAGACATGCGGAAGAGTGGCGAAGAACAGTCTAAAAATAAAATAGCCTAATCACGATATTTCTAGGATGAAGGCTCTTGGTATAGTGTTTGGCCGACTACTTATAAACGAATTTTAATTAACTCTGAATTTACAATTTATATGTATTTGTTAATCTATAGTTCTTTTAACGTTTTCAGTTGAGATATTGAATGACTTCCACTACTAGAGAAAACATTTTGTACATTAGTTTCATTGGCTTCTTGGTAAGTGTCCTTAACGCTCACGAGCTCTACCCTTAGGTGGGCAAATAGGATAAATAAATTGCCAGTTTTTCCACCCTAATAGCACAGTAAGGTCATATGGGTCAAACAAGTTGGTGAGTGCGGCCGAACAATGCGACAAGCGCAGTCTTACTTTAAAAAGTGGGATATTCAGTTGAATTTTTATATTTAAGACTCTTTTATAGCTTTTAAGGTATATACACAATCAAAATCTTATCAGCGTGTTTTCTTAAAAGAAATACAGTATTTATATTGTTTCTGTGTTTTTTTGTGAAAAACATTTATTTTCAGTTTTCAATGTTGTTCAATTCAAAATTGATTACAACAAAGAGCGAAGCGCGCAGTTCGCCTTAGAAACGTAAACAGCCTGACTGCAGGATGACCTGAAGGTTTTTCATTGCCTCTTCTGCACAAGATGCTCAATTATGCTTGTACAGATGAAATACGTAGAAAGATCAAAGACATTGAAAATTTCTCTATTCTCTATTGTATAAGAGAGATAATAATTCACAAAAGAATTGACCGCAATTCTATTCAATGCGTAGAAAGTTTTGCCGAAGAATAAAACAGTACACGACAAAATATATATGAAAATTCTACATGTTTCATGTACAATAATATATTTTTGTTCTATGAAAATTAAAAATTTAAGCCTTCCTCTTCTTGCAAGTGAGCCTAAACATATCACGAATACGCTCGACCATGAAACAAAGCAAATATAACGGATAGATACGACTGAGACACTTTCGGCAATGTGACGGGGAATACAAATGCAAAAATCTAATAGTACAGAATGGAGAACAAGAATATCGGATTCCCAACAACACAACCTATGTGAGGGTGTACAAAATGAACAAGTTGCTAGCGTGCAAGCCACCACCCATACCACCAATAACAACAATAGCAAATCCAAGAACAACAACAACACCATGACCAACACCACCACTTTCCCCCAAACGACGCCAGTTATCTCACCTGCGCCAGCTGCTGGATGCCGGCCTGTACGTCCAAAAGGGGCTGAGCCAACGTCTGCAGCTGCGACACCGCGTCGCCTGCGGACACCTGTGCGGCCCCGAGGGACTCCAGCGGAGCGGCGGCCACCGCCTCCAGCGCCGCCACGGCCTC
>BOPP01000043.1:1068479-1097051 GCA_017312745.1 Gryllus bimaculatus
TAGTTTAGATATTGTTTGCCGCTGCAACGACTAACTAGTAGGATATTGCGTGCGTACGAGAGCAGACGTTCTATTGGGTTGTCCGAGATAGTTGCAGATAAGTAGTGTTTTTCAGATTAACACACGAGGAAGTTAAATGTTACCCGTTGAAGAAACATTAAAAAGTTCTGCTTGTAAAAAGTAGAAGTAGCAACGAGCGAGGAACTTGCACGTAGTATTCGGTAAGTCCAGGGACGTTTTCGCAAAAGATAGGCTATCAGGGCAAGTTAGGCTGGCCCGTCCGATGCCGGTGCACAGACGAGGAAGAAGAAGTAGCCTAAAGGGGATGACCGAGGGCGCACCGTGCAGGAGGCGAGGAATCGCAGGGTTGGGAAGAAGAAGGACGCATAGAAGGCAACGCAGACGGCAGAGGCGAAATCCCGTCTCATCTTACGACGGGCAAGAGGGCGACCGAACGGGCCTAACGCACGCGACCAGCCACGACATCAAGGCAAAATTGGGAAATCTACGAGGTAACAGTTAAAAATCGCAGAAATAGGTCAGATTCCACTGTCGGCAGGGAACTAAGTATATAGGAAATGGTAATTTGGGAACGGGTGGTACAAATCACAGTATTTTTAGGTAGGAACGGTTTTGGCGCTATTGCTGCCTAAAAACATTCTATACTATAGGACAATATTATTATTTCGTATTTTCAGACCAGTTAAAATTGTAAATTAAGAGTGTGCACGTGAAACACATTTGTTTCTTTATGTAATAGTTTCAAGCGAGAGATTGTAAATTGAATTTTTGATTTCACGTGCAATTAACTAGAATAGCATAAATTAGATATAATTAATTTTCCAAGGAATTCCAGTGGTAGTTTAGCGTTAATTATGGTCAGGAGTATAATTTTCAAGTCAAATTAGTGTTCTTTCATATGAGTGTGTGTTGTAAAGGTTTCTATTTGTGTTTGATCTATTCTTTGTAAAGAGTGTGATTCGTATATTTTGGTTTCTGTTCATCAACTTTGCCCTAAAGTTTATGGTAAATTAATCGCTCGTTTGTGTGCAATCGTTGGATTTTATTGTGCAAGGGTTCAAACTTTCCTCGACCTGAAATCCTCCTCCTAGATTTTTTTAAAGCTCGCTCAACGAGCAAATCTTGATAAAAACGCTACGGTTCATGCCTCTACCGTGATAGGGAAGTTGTGTGTGTGGTGGGTATGTTAGATAATATATATTATATATATATATATATATATATATATATATATATGTGTGTGTGTGTGTGTGTGTGTGTGTGTGTGTGTATGATACTATGTAATGTTATGTATGATCTGTAATAATCGGTCGCAAACGAGCCCATCAACTCCTTATTGCAACAAGGCTGATAGCAAACACACATTTTTATTTGCGCCATTTATTCTTGAGAAAATACATTTTTTGGGATTTCAAAAAATCAAACAAAAAATGTGTATGGAGGAATGAAATTCCCGAAACACGTCACAGTAGCAATGAGTAAATAATTTACCTTTATCAAATTCACAACACAATTATTCTAAATATTGGAAAAAAATTAATATATACAATGTCTGGTGCAAACGACACAAGGGAATTTCAAAATAAACAAATTGGCATGTTTTATAGTTCACATGAATTAAAAGTAATCTAGAAACTGAGTAATTTTATTTTATAATATCACAAATATTATTTTCAAGTAACAAAATTATCTTTCATGTATATTCCAAAAATGTGAAGCACAGCAAAAATATTTATTACAAGAGATGAATACGATTACTTAGCGATTGTAATCAGATCTGATCCTATCTGATGAAATTTGTTGTACCTAAATTTCTTTCTCGGTTAGTTCTCAGTCTTTAAAAATAGCATATACTATGAGAAGGATGTTTAAGACATTAGTAACATATTTCAAAACCCGTTTTCCGAACACGAATCGTACTTAACTAAAAGCGAAAATATAGAATAAAATGTAATGAACTTAACAGGTTTTATAACAATAGACCGAACAATTAGAATTCAGATTCACTTCCGTTGCGCCACGGAGTCGCGTGGCTGCGGCTAATAGCTTGCATTATCAGAGAGACGTTTCTGAACGTGAACTAATGCTCTCCATCATTGGGATCCAAAAAAACAACGACCACTGACCCCGACATGATTCGAACACGCAACCTTCTGATCTGGAGTCAGACGCACTACCGTTGCGCTATGGTATCAGCTGCTTTGAGGCATCATCTTTCTTCAATAGGAATGTTTCTCAAATGGAAATGAGTCTCATACTCATGGCGTCGTAATAAAATACCAACCAATAACCCCGCCGTGATTCGAACACGCCACCTTATGATTGCAAGTAAGGTACACTACCGTTTCACAGAGACACCTAGTAAAAGTAGAAAATATTTAAACTCTAAAAAATATAATGTTTAAATTTGCTCTACATCAGCATTTTTGAGGAATAAAGATTTTCGATCATATTTTAACAGCGACTGAAAAAGTGTTTCACCACAACAGACGTAATTGTACATTTTCGTGCACCACAAATGAATGTTTTATTCGTAATATTAATTACGTTAGTTTTGTACTCAATATTGTTTACGTGGAGCCAGTGTTCAAGGTTACATACCCCCCTTAAATGCAACAACCCGATAAAACAATGATCTCTAAAAATTATTTGTTAGTTTTTGATTGAGTTACGTATGGTGTCTTCTAAACATTAGCAAGTACATTATTGAAATTACTTCCACTTCATAAACACCCTTTAGTTCTTGATTCCGAAAATGAAGGAAGCATCAAATCGGGGAAGCGGAGGGAGGGGGGTTAGTTTGACAATTCAAGGTGAATGTACGGTGGTCTCGAAAGCGCGTTATCATTAAATTACACTGTAAGAAAGGCTGTTCGAGTTATATTTATTGCAAACTTGCATCTGAAATATTCCCTTTGAAGAATATATTAACATGTAATAAAATGTGTAAAACATATATAGTTTTGGGTAAAATATGTAAAAATATATAATTTTTTTTATTCATGCAGAATATATTGTTAACTGTAAAAGTATTATTGAATGCAGGTATCTTTTTCGTGTAAATAAATGTATGTACATAATTATTCCCTAATTGTTAGATTAGAAAATGTACTAAGAAACAAAACCACTGTTCAAGGAAATAATAATTTTATACTAGTTGATAGAACTAAGGAAGTAGAATTCTATAGTTATTTTGCATGACTCGGAGTTTTGATCACCTATTTTGTTGTTTTTCATTACTTTTGTCCCACTTTTGAATTTGTTGTATTTTCAGGAAATACAGTAAACCAATATTAACGATAATTCCAAAGGACCGAAGTAATCGGTGTTCGTGTTAAAAAAACCTTATGCGATTATTGTAAACGATGGTTTTACTGTAATCCTTTGCCGGATCCAAGTTTTGTTCCTGTTACGGCGAAATTCGTGTTAAGCGAGTTCGTGCTAACGAGGGTTTACTCTAGAATTATTTTGTAGTGAATTACTAACAGCTGTAATTGTATACATTGCTGTTGTAAAACGTAGCACATACCATAAATATATCCGCTGCTTCTAATAGAGTAGGTTGCTGAATTGCAGCTATTGTGGTGTGCAATTGGTGAACGGGTGCCGCCAGTGCTTCGAGAATAGACTGCATCTGTGTGTCCGGCAGTAACTTGACACTTTCTGTGTGTGCCGCTGCTTGTTGAACCTGAAGAGAAAGTGAAATTCGGTTCAAATTGCATTTTTTTATTATCTTGCTGAAGTACCCTGCGTTGCTTGGAATTTATTGAAAATTATCTTATTACACACGCAATGGAATGAATTAGATGCATACTGGAATGAATAAATAGTATTTTTTCGATTGTTTTGATGGTCATAAGCACGATGTTTCATTAGATTGGAATAACAATAGATTTGCTTACAAAACTAGCAAATGAAAAACGTTATTTATGGAATTGAAGATAATAATTTGAAAAAAAGTAGTTATGCCCACCAAAACAATCTACTTTTCAATAAAAACCACATCTAAATCGGTTAAACCGTTCTCTAGATTACCCTAAGCAGATACAAACAAATTGTAAAATTAATTTAATTGGGTTTATAGCACCTAAATAAACATTTAAGATTAAAAAATTCATGTAGTTATTGTAGTCCTTCTACATTACATGTACTTCCTTCCGCTTGAAACCAGATTTGAAATATGCAATCACTAGAACTCATTGTGTGAATACGAAAGAAGAGTAAACTATTTAAGCCTAAAATATATTCCACAACAAAGTGTAACTAGTATGAGTAAATATAAATTAGTCTTGTTATAGCAGTTGCATGAAAGACATAAAATCCCAATGAAATTACATTTGTCACAGATCAAGAAATTAATTGTATTGTAAGAATGAAATAAATCACAATATAAATATTCTGAAAATTATTGTTTCATTAAACAATGCATTTTGGTGATTTGGTTAAAGTTTCAATTACTTAAAATAAAGTTAAATAGGAAGAGTTGCATGCTACATAAAAAGTTATCTTGCTTATTCGTTTTGTTTCCTTCCCAGGTAAATAAATCTAAGCACTATACACAATTGACACAATTCTGTATTTATAATACTATACCTACACAATACTGTATGTACTTTGAAATATTTTTTACGTTTAGGGACTGCATTTCTATTGCCATTTTACATAGAATTTTTAGGCATAACCATGGAGTTGTACGTAATTCATCATACCTGAGCGATAAACATATGTATTTGGCGGACAGGAGCCGCAATGGTTTTGAGGAGTTCCACATCTGTACGTTCTGACATAGGCTCCAATCCAGCTTCAAGAACTTGTTGGTGAACTTGGGCAAGAGCTAACTGAAGTTCGTGTACAGGAGCTGCTAAAGTATGCAGCTGAGTCATTGCAGTGCATTCTGACATGTCTTCTGCTCTCGCCTCCATCATCTATGTAAACAGGAAGTAAAGTAGTTTTAGAGTTGCGTATGAGTAGTATATAATACTTTACAAATCAATATTAGAATAGTATTAGTTATTAGAAGTATATTCAGAAATATCACGTTTAATATAGTCCTAATAAAACATGTTAAAACATATGTTTCTTAGATTTAAATTTCCAATTCAATGGTCTTAGTTTTGAAGATACGAGGCAATGATTCTTCAGTTACGATATATTAGTTTTGTCATGTATGTATATATAGTAATTAATACAGACGATGATTCCAGTTTTATGTAAGGTTTGAGCGTTTTCATCTTATGGCACTGGTGTGGAACACTGGTGTTATATCTCTGGCAATGGTAAACCAAAATAAAGGGGACAAAATTAGATATCTAAACACTGACGTTATCTAATTTATAGCTCAGTCTAAGTGCCAACCTTAAAATCACTATATTGCTGATGCATATTATAAACGCATAAAACGAATAAAATCAACATCACCAAATTAATTCCTAAAATAATTATTCTGAAATTCTATCAGTGTGAGAAACCCACCCTTTAATTACCTTAACTGAATTTAGCACCATACCATCCAAAGCTATATTCCCGATAAAAAATAAAATTGCGACTTTGTGGCACAGAATGGATCTTACATTAAATTATAACAAGTGTTATTTTTATTATTTTATTTTCTGGTGTTCCATTTTCTCCAGAAACTCCAGCTCCTGTGAAAAATTATGTATCGTCACATACGAATTACTCGAAACCCGTCGCGAATACTTATGGGCAGACTCCCAAAAAATGAATAGAAATCTTCATCGTCGTGAGGAATGAATGAAGGGATATATCTGGCAATGTTTTCTTGGTTACAGAAATTTTTTTCGTTAATATATGACAATGTAGTGGTAGTGCCAATGGTTGTGGTTTCATAGCCGTAAAAACGTGGTAGATCAAACTTTTGACAGAACTTCCTTTTGTGTAACCGTTTCATCTGTGAGAGTTAACATTACGGCGGAGGGCACTGATTTCAAAGTTTATCCTTTCACTGCTAAACTACCTTTTGTCTCTTCCGAAAAGGAAGTTTTCCTTTAGTAACCTTTCCACCAGATTTTAAAGACAACAGCTGTAGTTGATAATTCATGATGTAGCTGATATTTAATAGCGTATGAATTTACCCGGTGCAACACTTCGTATAATATGTTCAGTAATTTCAAGGACTGTGAAGATTCTTTACGTTTTAGAATCTACTTGCTTATCAGTCCAAGATTTTGGTAACATGATAAACACCTATGACCTCATAGAAAAATATTACTGAATATTTTCGAATTGGGTAGAATCTGTGATTGTCAAGTGATAGCGAGAAAGTGTCTGATTTTTGTTTCGTTCTGCGTAATTCTCAGAAAAATGATGTATCTCTGTTATATCGGGTGGAACATCTTTTAAAAAATTGATTGAAGAAAGAACACACTTGTTTTTATGTCATTTTCTTCACAGTAGACAAAGAGAGAGCTCTTCTTTTTGATCTTTAGTATGCAAAATATGTTAACAGTAAGTTGTCTTTAAAGACCAGCTACTAAACTACCAACTTCGATAACTATTCATTCGGCATGTAACCAATGACGGATAGAACATGAGTGAGTCTCTTTTTCCCCTTCATCAGACGCTCCTACTTCAGTGCAGACTACGACGTCTGGCTTCCGCGCATGTGGACCACTAGTTGAGCAACGCAGTTCGTCGTATTACCTGATTAAGAGGTGGGATTTAATTCTGAGATTCAGTTCTTCACAAATGCAGCAAGAATCGGTGTGTGGTCTTCCAGAATTTCTCCCGCATCTTCTCTTGTGTACATTTTCTTGAAAATGAATATATCAGAAACAAATAAATCGATTCGCTCTACTATGCAAGAAAAAACGAGCACAAGACTCAGAAGTTCTGTCCAGAGCTATGCTGCGAGATATACGGTTTACTCTGTACCACTCCATACTCTTCTTTTTAACGTAATAGTCGTTTAAAGAAGTCGCACAGGCGTAGTGCATACAAGATATTTAATATTTCCTGCTTGATATCAGTATTGTTTTGCCTAGTTTGTCTTATCGCTGCATTTTTCCTTTGATATTTAACCAAATTTTACTTCTAGTTGATTAATCACACACCACTGCAGCTCAGCATAGTACGATGCGTAAGTATTTGCATGAACTCTTTGTGAAAAATCAAAATAAATTTCAAGCACATAAAGGAAAAAAGGTTCAATCATTATTATTTGGTGTTAAAAAATAGCATTTTTTGTTGTTTCCAAAAATATGCTATCCTGCGAAACAGATTACCTAAATACTTTCTTCAATATGGAAACAAGCAAATCCTTACAATGTAAATTATGAGTTAAAATATGATTTCATTATGAAAAATTTTGTAGAATCTATTAATTTGTTTAACAAAAAATGTATGTAATTATCATATTAGGTGTAGTTTTGGTCAATGCATGGCGTAAAATTTAGTTTCTTCCGTGGTGTACAGAGAAAACTGCGTGATCACACCCCACAAAGCGGCACCGCACCCCGGATGCGAATAGACCTCCGGCAGCGAGGCGTCGGCAGCCTCAGGCGCATTCGCGCACGATCGAGGCCGGGTCCCTGCCCTGCTCCTGCCCCCCCCCCCCCCGGCATTGCACGTCGTGCTTGAGGGCGACGGGTGGGCTTTCTAATAAATTGGAGTGATTAGTAATGGAATTATAGTTTTTACATTCTCGTTGAAAAAAGTCGTTTTAAAACAAATATATTAAGAGTATACACTACTTAATGACGCAACATTGTGCTGAACATGAGAAAATGAAGCTTAAATAATTGCAAGGTCAATCTGAAGTCGTTGATATTAAGTTATGACAGATCTAATTCTTTATTGGACGAACGATACCAGGAGTTCATTACATTTTTCAATGGTCAAACTAATACTTAAATGTCTAAGAATTCTAAACAGTTATGACCATCACTTCGTAACTAAAAAATGAAAGCATAACGTATGTGTAAATATGATTGTTTGTAAACACGTAAATATTTGATTGTCAGATATCACAGAAAATGTTTTTCTTGATAATCCCATTTACACGTAACGAATAATTGAACCTTGGGCCGTTTTCTGACAACTTAACTTTTCGTACGGAATAATTCATGTGATTTAAGATCAATTAACAAAATGTTAGAAAAATATTTTTATTAAATGACAAAATGTTCAGCTTTAATTGAACTTCATCGTCTTGTAACGGACTTATATCATCCTTAGTTCAGTATAAATTTGAAATATTCACTGATTGTAACTAAGCTCAAATGAGGTCTGGGCTTAACTGGACACACTAAAAGCAAATTATACTATTTTCCACATATGCACATACTTCGATTCATAAATTCATTCTATGTACTCAATAATGTTTGTTTGAATATTATCAAGGGCTTCAAAATGTTGGATTTAGTAATCCTAGTTTTTCTAAGATCTCGTACTTTGGTCCCCTTTTATATTACAACGAGTATTTACTATGCATTAATTTGCCTTCAATATGGCAGGTGCTAATATTTTCATGTTACCAGGCCAACCACCCTTTAATTTTGGAAAACAACTCCAACGTATTTCAAGTGGAGTTTGCGCTGCAAATAAATGAAAAGGCGTGGAACGAAATTCTTCCCGAGTCCTTCCCCAAACCCGAGCGCGTGCGATGGCCCGCAGCCTCCACGCAGGTCCTGGGCGCCTGGTCGTGGCGGCCCCTTTCGCCCTGCCAGGTCGCGCTGCGGTTACCGAATCTGGGTCACGTTCGCATCGCCCTTCAGCCGCCAGGGCAGCGCCATCTGGAGACGACGCGATGTTCCCACACGGCACACGAAGTGTTTCAAAATGAAGTTAATGATAACATTTTTACGTGTTCTTTCGCAACGATCGGAGTGTACATTACTTCACACGATTCCGCACTTTGAGTATATTTAAGCCAATATAAGCCAGGTTCATTAATTTAGGAATCTAACGTGATTTTATCAATTTGAAGTAGCAACTGGTTATATTCTAAAAGAAAAAAATATTCATGAGTGAATTACATCACTGAGGAATAAGCAATGACACAATTTGCACATTCATTAGTAAAATGTTTCTAATATCTACATTTAAGAATTGAAATGAATGGGTATAATTTAATTATCAATATAAAAAATCGATTAGGTTTTTTAAGAAGTCTACAATCATGCATCTTAATGTGAAAAACGCTATTTTAATCTTGCGGCAAAATGTATATTAATTTAGTTTAAGAAAAAATAAGTAAAGAACAGGAAAGTACATTTATCTTTTCTGTGCATGTTTAATAAAAGCTGGTCTCACCATACATTATTGCATATATTTTTCACTTCATTAAGTAGTGAAGCATGATTTGCTGGCTCTGACCACAACCCTAGGTGTGGATACCCAACATTCAATATTTTTAAATTTCGTGTTTCTGCATACTTTCATGAAAATTCGAAGTCATTTGTAATTTGATGCATGGGCACTGGGCCACTGAGCACAGTTCCACAAGAACAGCGCGGTTTTAAAAAATGGATTTAGAAGATTTGCGAAAAAAATTCTAATGATTACAAATTAACATTTTGAATCTATGTATTGAATACATGGTAGAAATATGAGCCCGAATATCATATAATATAGAAAGTTGAAAACAAAGTGCAAAGAGTAATGTTTGACATCACTTCAAAGATCATGAGGAGAATAACAATATTGCGGAGTTCTCATTGTAGAATATTAGTATATATTTGATATAAAAACTGTGATAGAATATGTGAACGAATATAATTATTGATATCTTGCGAATTTTGTGTCTACTTCAAATTTCCATTGACGCAATAATGCGTGAAATGCCAGTTCCATCGAAATGTTTTCAAGTACCCAAAAACAAATGCAATTGGTTTCACCTGATGCAGAGATTTGTTTATTCATTATCACTTACGCTGTGTGCCAGCGAGTTGAAAGTAGGCCAGGTATCTTCAAGCAATGTTAATATGAATTACGTTCGGTAAGTATTTCAATGTTTACTTTGCCTGTACGATTCAAAAGTAGTTCTAGTAGCAGTTGCATCTAATGCTCAGACACTAGGATGATCTCCATGCCAACAAGTTTTCTACTGAAATATATATATATATATATATATATATATATATATATATATATATATATATATATATATATATATATATATATATTAAGAAGGGGGTAGGCTCTAGAGCTCAATAAAACGCGCGGAGATGGTACTTCTTCCTCACATTTCAGTGCACTTTTCACTGTTTTTAACAAAAATAGGTGATAATAAATTAAATGCAATTTAGAAATCGATTTGACATGTGATGAAAGGTAGAACAGCTATGAAGATTATTTGCGCTCATAATTGCATCTTCCGCATTCCAGAGCAACGCTTGGGTCCAAGGTGTATATTGGCAAGGAGGTGCTGCCCACATCGAAAAGCTGCCACTGCCACTCACATTTCTCGGTTCTTCGGGATGTAGAATTCACGTCAAGGCGAAAGTTTCAATGGAAAATATTTTATAAGTTGACATCTTTATCAACGCAACGCTTGGGTCCAAGGTGTATATTTTCTAGTTCAAATCCCAGGACGAACCAATTTACAAATCTCTAATAAATTCACGCGTAAAATCGTAACGACGGACCCATGGTCGACGGGCATTATTCTCGCTTTTGATTCCTAGTTCATATCTCGAATAGGCCTGCATAACTCAAATCTCACTTTCTTCACACATTGAAGGAGAAAGAGAGAGCAAGAGAGAGACAGAGAGAAAGAGAGAGACAGAGAGACAGAGAGACAGAGAGAGAGAGAGAGAGAGAAAGAGAGAGAGAAAGTATTGTCCATATTCTGCTGAGATCGTCGAATGGGTTTCTCAATTTTCGGAATGTGCGTCTTCAATTATTGAAATTAAAATGGGACTGATACTGAAATTCTGACAGTATAAAGTTGAATTTTTAATGTAGACATTGCTGTGTTAATTTCTTTCAACTACGCTATAATTGTGCTATAATGCTTATGTCACACACATTATATATTAACTAACCACATAGGAGCATTGCTTGTCATTTAAGAACATGAATCTTTTCGAAAATAGAATCGGGTATACGTGTTTCTTAGTTAAAATTTTAATTAATCATAACTTCGGGTTTCTTTTGGATTTCGCACTTCACAGTAATTATATAGATAAAAATGACTAATTTTAAAGAACGCGATTTCTAAAATACCATTCATAAGTATTGTTATAGGCTACAGCCTTCGTTTTACTGGCATAACGGGAGTTTGCGCGGGCTCACCTGCTGCTGGGCCTGGACCAAGTGCTGCTGCAGCTCGCGCAGCGGCTGGGCCAGCGTGTGCAGCGCGGCGAGGGAGGGCGCGTCGGCCAGCGACGCGTCGGGGGCCTCGACCAGTTGGTGCTGCAGCGCCGCGGCCACCGCCCGCGCGGGCTCCCGCGCCGACTCGGCCAGCGTCGCCAGCCCCGACGCCGTGGTGCGCTCCGACATCTGCGACGCCTCGCCCTCCAGCGCCACCTGCGCCTCCAGCTGCGCCAGCCCGCGCTGCAGCTCCAGCAGCGGCCGCGCCAGCGTCGCCAGAGCCGACGCCGACGCCTCCGGGGACAGCGTGCCGCCGGCCTCCAGCACCGCCGCTTGCTGCGCCTGACGCACCGCCGGGGTTAAGCCCTTTCCTTCCTACGTTCATCTCTTCAAGTACGTATGTATAAGTGACATTTTATATATCTTGAGAAATACATTTATTTGAAGCTATATTTCAGTGCCAATGTATTTTCGTGGTTTTAATGAACAATTGAAAGGATGTGGTTTTAATGATGAAAGAAAACACTATGACTCTACAGTGATATTGATTTAAATATACAGATTTCTCAGAATTTATTAAAGGTCACTTATATCGTTCCGGTTTTTGCCCATTCGTATGTAAAGGAAAATCAAGTATTAAATTATTTCAGTAAATTTCACGTTCATTGTAAATCTTTATTATCAACAATGACGTTTCGCAAGTCGATGTACTTCACCTTTATACACAAAAACACTTTATTAAAACTATTACATCTTTGTACTTCCTCGCCATTCTCCTTCTATACGTAGTAAAGGTAAAGTATTGTAAAGCCGTAGAGGAAAGTGACAATTTTTTATCAGAAAAAACTTATATTGTGGAGCTTTGAAAATGTGGATAAATTTTCTTCCTATACTTAGTAAATTACTTGTTTTCACAGGTTGTGCACACAGAATCCGATCATTAAGCAAACTTTTTTATTGTCAAGATTAGTAAAATTATTTAAACATTCATGGTATGAACAAATTCTATGAAAATTGTTTTATCTTCTTCCCGTGAAGTAGCGTCAACTAGTGTGCTAGCCAGAGTCAAAAAGAGTAAATGCCTACCTGCGCGAGACCTCGCTGGACTTCTTCCAGAGGTTGCGCAAGAGCGAGCAATTGCTGGGGATCAATGTGCTCAGTCAGTGAATCTGGTCGTGGTTCCAGCACCATCTGCTCCAAGTGCTGAACGCTACTGCGCACTGCCTGCAGCGGTTCAGCCAAAGTTTGTAGAGCCGACAATTGCGCCTGCAATTGATTTTCATTTTTATTATTTATCAATTCCTTTCTGAGTATCTACTCTAAGTTGAATAGATAAATAGAGTTTACTATCTTTTTATTGTAGTGAGAAACCTTTAAGAATGAATATGAAAGATTACTAATGAAAACAAATAAGATAATGATTATATTATGCGATAATACCGGAACAATTTCTGTTTTATTCAATGAAACTTAATTCACACCCAATTGCAGCACTGTTGCACATTGTATATGACAAATCTTTACTTATCACCATGTAAATTATTTGCAATTATTTCACTGACTTGAAAATATAAACTGGCTTTTCTCCTACAAAGGGAAAATAGTTAATTTACATAAGTGTTATGGATAACAATATCAACCTATTACCAATTAAAAAATGTCCCGTTCAAAATTACATACGAGGATTAGACATTTCACATATCATTTTCTACCCTATTTACTCTGTAGCAGATAAAACAAGTGGTGCCGCAACATAATATAATTACTCGTAGTATATGTAACGCTTACATAGTACTAGCTGAACCCAAGAGAATATGTCTGACACATATCTTCCACCAGTGCCGAGTTACTTCACTTAGGGTCCCCCCTTTAGTATTTTTTAATATCATGATTCTAAATGTAAAATCACATGCATTTGTCGTTTTTTTACAGAAGTGGACTACATTTAGTTCGAGTTTTCTATTAAATATAAATATGTAACTGTAAGCAAAATATTATTCAGTTTTCTTATTTGGATACTAGTTGATAAAAATGAAACATCAAACTCATTTTTGTGTATTTAATTTTAAGACATTGAAAAATTCTGTCTGATTGTGAACTATCAGTGTGGTATCACTGTGTTCATGTGCGGTATTACATGAGCCAAAAGCACATGTTCTAATAAAAATCATTTAATCTCAAATGTTAAGAAATCGTAATGTGATCCATCCTTATCATTATGTTAGCAGTAAATAAAGCCGTCAAACTGTTAACGTTAAAATAGTAGTTTTTAGAAATCACTCACTTTTTAACTGTTTTGACGTACAATAAATAAATAAATAGAACGAGATAGTTAAGTGAAAGTGAAAAGAGAAATAGAATAGAAAAAACGTCAAATTGTGCAGCCCCGCCATTACTGCTGAGTGTAATAATACTTATTGCACAATGAGCACTCACTTGCTCGGAGAGAGACCCAGTAGCAGGCTCCATGAGAGCAACCTCCTGCACCATGGCCACACCATGATCAAGTGCTCGAAGTGGCTGCGCCAGAGTCTGAAGCGCAGATAACGAAAGTTGGGAACCTTCTGCCAAAGAACGGTCACCACCTTCAAAGGCTACTTGAGATTCAACCTGCGAAAAAAGACAGGGTACGAGTAACTTTATTTTAAATCTATTTGCTTTGTTTTATCCGTTGCCTGCTTAACATATTAATTTGATTTAAATGTTGTTGTTTAAATAAAATGAGTATAATTAATTTTTAAAATATTATAATTTTTAAACTTTGAGAATAATTGTGTGAAAAAGCATTACGTATTTTAAAATATTCCAGTTATTGGATTATATGTTTTACTTGTGCATGATTTTTAATAAAACATTTATAATCTTAAAACAATTGTTTCCTATACAGGCAGAGTTTGAGAAACAAAGATATATTTCTCAGAACTACACAAGGTATCAACAATTTGGGTACCACGGTTTTACTTTCTCTTACTTTCTAACATGAAGTATCGTAATCGTGCGTCGGAAAATTGCGAGTTTACAACCAAACAACTCTAATTGCCGGGACCTAGTAACAAAAAAGTGAATAAATCTATGCATACTGTTTCTATATGATACTTCCTTCCACTGAGTAATCATAATAGGTTTAGTGGGTACTTAATACTGAAAAATCAATTGATGACAAAACGTCTGACTGTAGTTGAAATCTCTAGAATTAGTTTTCGTTGAAATACGAATTTTCGATATAGATTTTCCCCCCAATTAAATTTGTTCTTCAAAATTAAATATTTAAATAAGATCATCTGTATTTACATGACCTTATTTAATACATTAACTTTGAGTGCGAGTCGTTTTCCTGTATTTTGGCATCAAATAAAGACAATTTTAAAGAAATGTGTAAACAAAATTATCACAACGGCTCCAATTTTTTCCTTTAAATTTTTGTTGGGTAGAGAGAAGGAAGTTTATAAAAATGAGGCAAGTGCTATTGTCCCACTACCTGCATTTTCAAAAATAGTTGAAGTTTTTTTAAAACAACAATAGTCTAAAAACACAAGTTTTGAGGAGAGAAAAATAACGTCAGGTGTTTATGGACTGCTGTTTCGTTGTTGTTGTTGTTTTCAAAACATTAAGGACTATGATTCTTTTACCAAAAGAGACACTGGCCTATGGTTCCTTTTTCACAATCACTAAAATTTTAGGAGTTAATAACTATGGACAGAAGCTGAAGATTTGTTCACAACAACACACTCAGCAAATGGCGGATATGAAGCTCTAGCAATAATTCTAGTATCTCAAAATCTCCCTTTGTGAACTAAATTTTTTTTAAACCTTTCAATTATTTCCAAACTCAAGAAAACGTGCGCTGATTATCATTTCTCCCATACATCACATATAGGTTTAACTTTTTTTACTAAATAAATCTAAATCTAAAACCAAACGTTAAACATTTTATCGGAGTGCTCCTACAATAATTGTAGAATCACGCCGGTATTACAGTTACTGAAATATTCCATAAATATATTTTTTCTTATTAAAATAAATTCTTCAATATAATGAACTGATACCGTTATTCTCATTTGAAAATGAATGGGCGGATCCATCGGTGGCCTGGTAGTATAGGGGTATGATACTAACTTTTGGAGAAAATATCAGGGAAACTTAAATGCGGCTTGCTAGAACGTGGTCTAATTTTGCATAAGTCGCGAGGCATCCCGCCCGCAGGATGCTCGGCAAAACCCCGTGCAGGATGGCTGGCATGCAGATCTAAGCCCGACCTCTCGAATGCGAAGTCAGCGGGCTACGTCCTGAGCCACTTGGCTTAGTAATCTTTGTCCTACGATGCTGTAGATGATTATGAAAAAAAAAGTTCGTTGATTTAATATTAAAAACATATAATTTTCTTTTAGCAGAAATTAGAAAAGAAATGAATCATGATTTTTTAAAAATTAATTTCAAGATTTTTAACATTTGTCGTAATCGAAAACGTCTTATTCAATTGAACGCAGATAATGAAAAAAATAATTTTTAAACAAAAAGCATTCAATATTACAAATATTCTTTAGCACCAGCAATTACTTTATCAGTCTTAAAAGAACTGATAATTCTTGATAACCAAATGAAATTTTAATGTAAAATTTGTTTTAAGTTCATATTTCACAATGTCATTCCATTATTGTACATTTGCAATATAATACAAATGGGAAAAAATGGAACTTTTTGAAATGGAACGGTCATCTCGCCGATTGGTCAGTTGGTTTACGCGATACGGTTCCAATTGCTCATTCACACAGATGCTCCCCTTGCAAGGCCTTGCCGAAAATGGGTCTTCTTCTCATCCATCCTTAGCCCCCTGCACTTGCAGTCGAGTGCTCCCGAGATCAGTTCAAGTGAACAAATGCGGTGCAGGCCGTGTGGTGATTGCCATTTCAGAACCAGGATTTGCCCATTTTTTGTGTCACGCTCGTCTCTCAATATACCTGTATACATTTGAGAAGGAATAAAAGACTGGACTCCTGGCCTGTTTGTCTAGGGGTTCAACACTAGTTTTGATCTCGGTGCTCCAGAGTACAAATCATAAACATGACATCATGACATCATTCTTCTTCTTCTTCTTCTTCTTCTTCTTCTTCTTCTTCTTCTTCTTATTATTATTATTATTATTATTATTATTATTATTATTATTATCATCATCATCATCATCACCATTATCATCATCATTATTTACGTCAGAAACAGTTGAAAACTGTGTGTGACGTGCTTTGGTGAGAAGTTATTTTAAAGTTACATTGATATCCAGAAGCAAAACAAGGGGATATCTCAGCATTTCCTCAATGATCAGAGAAATTAAAATCTGATCCTCAAGAACAAGAAAAGTGCTCCAGGAAGCTTTGAGAGAAGAAAAATATTTCAAAAAATAACAAAACACTTCCATAAAATTTCAATCCAGTTTTTTATTATTATTTTAGTTTTAAAAATGTCCAATGTATGACTGTTAAAAATAAATTGTGGACAAAAATATAATAAAGAAATGTACTTTCCCAATAAGCTTGTATTTATTATTATTATTATTATTATTATTATTATTATTATTATTATTATTATTTTTGTTGTTGTTGCCTGTGATTTTGGCAGCCTGAGAATTTTGCGCCTCAAAAAATACTCGTCCGTCCTATGAAAGGAGCTGTCGCAGTGATACTTCACCTGCGCGACGTAGAGGCGGAGCTCTTGGACGGGTGAGGCGAGCGTCTGCAGGGCCGAGAGGGCCGTCTTCTCCGTGAGAGACTCAGCGCTCGCGGTCAAGGCCACCACGTGCTGCACCTGCGCCAGCGCCTTGTGCAGCTCATGCGTGGGCGCTGCGAACGCCTCCACGGCGTCCTGGGCGGCCTTCTGCGGACTCACCACGCCGAGGGCCACCTGCACACACATACACACACACACACATTCTTGTTTACTATTGGTTGGATGTGAAAATCGATTTCAAGTTATCGACTGTGCCCACGGCCCATATCGCGTTAGTTCGACTATCGACGTCACTCCTATTTCGATTCTCGATTTTCAGTTTCCGTACTGTGATTGGTTCATTTATTGTGTCTAACTTAATCATAAGCACAGAAGCTTGCGAGCTTTTAGGTGAACGTCGTACGTGTTATGCTTATGTGACCGCATTGTGAAAGAGTCCGCCTGTGGACGTAGTCCTAACTTTTATGTTAACGCCATGCCTATGTTTATTTTTGCATTGTGAATGGGCCTTAACAGTGAACTATGACCCATGTTATCAACTGGTAGGAGTTTTGACACTAACTAGCTTGCCAGGTCGAATTCAGATGCAGTCTGGGGGAGACTTCAAGCGGCCTGATGCTCCGATCGGTAGTTTACCGTGGTTTCTCCGATTAATGCCAGACAAATGCCGGAATAGCGTCGTAACTACGGATCACGGATTGCCCGCGATCTTTCCTTATTCTTCCTTGTCCTATCCTTTCCACTCACACACAATTACATGCAGTGCCACAGTGGTGTATATTACGTAATTCAGAACTGGCAAAGGTAAAGGCGAACTGTTGGTTTTAGTGTCCAACAGTGGAATGTTTTAGACTCGGATGTGATATACCCCTCTTTCACAAGAGTAAAAAAGGGTAATCTGCAGAGGTAATAAGGGTTTGTTTGTTTCCTTCAAAATGGAATACAACTGTGAAAAGTGACTGCAGATTATTCATATATTCTTCGAAGATTTTCTAATGGTGGTATTCATTTCGAATGGTGATATCTTCTCTTCTATTCCTCTTGCTCATGTATTTGATATGAAAAATACACACGGCAGATTGAAATTATTTCTGCTGCATGTAATCTATAACAAATACGAATATGTAGAGAAACGCATCTACGATACATGTTGTTTCCTCTGTAAGTGGGACAGCAGGGACAATGCTAATCACTACGTGAAGATGTTTTGGCCATCTAGAATGGTCCTAGAGCCAGGAAAGAAGAATGTGATTCAATACTCTTTACTACAATCTACAAATATATTTTTATCCCCTCTGCACATCAAGTTAAGCCTTATGAATAAGTTTTCAAGACGATAAATTTAACTGAAACGCATTTTTACTCCTTAAGCAGAAATCCTATAAACTGTCTTTCTATGAAATACGAGGGTATATCATAATGAGAATCTCGTTGAAGTGCTGCTAACATATTATTAACTAAGTTGTAAGATGTCTTTGAACAACTATTCTTATTTAGTCATTTCCCCCAAAAAGTCGTGGCGCTGTAAGTGATGACCATGTAGAACGATTTCATCAATATAGTACAACACTGGAGAAAAGATATAACAGAAAACGGAGCCCATAAATTCCGGCAGATTACATTGGACATTATTACGAGATTGTGCCGGAGCAATTTTCGAATAGACAGGTCAAGAAAGCACAACTGCAATGCTTCAGTGTATACAAGGAAAGAACAATTAGTGAGTTATATCTCCTAAACAAAAGCTAACAAAGTAAAATAATTGCCATAGTCAATCTCAATAATCGATTTATAGAGAATCTGACCCATTTTGATTCACAGAAATGTGTGCAGCTGTGCACGTGGCCCACCCACCTGCTGCTGCACCTGCGCCACCCCGCGCTGCAGCTGCTCCGCCTGCGCCTGGAGGGCGCGCACCACCTGGCAGGCGGCGGCCTGCGTCTCGGACACGGCCTCCAGCACCAGCTGCTCCGTGGCCACGGCCAGGCCGCGCTGCAGCTGCTGCACCGGGGCCGCCAGCGCCTCCAGCAGCGACGCGCACTGCGCCTGCGACAGCGGCGGCGCCTCCAGCGCCACCTGCACCTGCACCGGCGCCGTCGCCTTGGGCTTGCGTGCTTTGCTCCTCTTTTTGGAGGTAAGAGATACTGGTTATCATTAGAAGCTTTCTTTACTCTAAATGACAGTGTCGTCCTTCAACGTTATGGGATGTTTTCACAACGATTCGAAACGTGATTGTTGAATCAATTCTTCAAAAACTGGATTATATAGTCTATATATTTTCCTTCAATTACATTACCATTTATTCTGAGGTCCGCTGCTTTCTCCCCCATTGGTTTTCTTCGGGTACTGAAATCGCATTGGTAAGTGACTTACACGCCCTTGCTTCTCAAAGATGCGGGGATTGCCGATGTGAAGCCTAAACTTCGATTTAACACTTTGTGAAAAGCCTCTTCTCAGGTCTCTTTAGGGAAAGTGTGTATATATATATATATATATATATATATATATATATATATATATATTTACACACTTGGGGTCTACATTGTATGACCTTAAAGAAAAAACTGCTAATTACAACTGTCCTTAAACATTTTTACCAAACACCCCTCATTTCACTTAACATCTTCACTAGCAATACTACAAATTTTTATGTCACTGTCATTAATGGGAATTTTGCACTGACTTCGTTCTGTCATATCCGAATCTTCGAACTTCGACCTCCGCGATTAATACAAAACCCACTTGAGTCTGCCCAACGCAAAATTTTCTACATATTTTATTTTAAAGCAGTTTTATGTCAAACATTTATTCCGAACAGAAGACGTATGGAAAATGTTACATATAAATGCGTTCCTTGGCATGCATTTAAAATTTCATTTATAAATTTCTACTAACGTTTTACAAATAAGCAGCACTTCCTGTACGCAGCCTTAATCCCTATAGCTTTGCTTCACCTTGCATTCATTCAATATTTACTATATTTGTTTTTTAAAATATAAGTAATTGAATTTACTTAAGTTTACTTTTATATGTTTATATTTCAAAATTTACAACAGATTTTTTTCTTTACAGCACTGAATATGGTTGTTAACGCAGCCGACAATGCTTACTGCATGACTAACCTCCTGACGTGACTGTGTCGTCATCACTGTTTTTTGTGTGATTATGTGTACGCACATGCGTCCTCACCTGCGCCTGCGCCAGGCCGCGCTCCAGCGCGCGCAGTGGCTCGGTGACGGGCTGCAGGGCCGAGGCGGCGACGGCGGCGGCAGCCGGCGGCAGGGCGGCGGCGGTCTCCAGCGCGCCCGCGGCGGGCTGCGCCTGCGCCAGGGCCGTGCGCAGCTCTCGCGCAGGCGCCTGCAGGGCCTTCAGGTCGCCCTGCACGGCCTCCGCGGCCTGCGCGCTCTCCAGCCCCATGTGATGTTCCATCTGAGCGAAAAGGCGAACACAATATTTACTGTCTCCAAAACACACGTGTAAAATTTAGTAGTACTTACTAACATTCTGCTGAGTTATACGCCTTATTGCCAATTCTCTTCTACTTCAAACTTGTGAAGTCACACGTACGGAATATCACAATTTTGTGGTACAATATTGTAGTTTCCAAATATAATCACTAAATATAATTATGATTAATTTTCAATCCACATCTAACTTGATGTTAATAAATACAATCATCCCAATATTCCATTTTTGATCAACCCTCCTTTCTTCCCCCTCTACCCCCCCCCCCTCCCCCTCCCTCCTTCCCCTCCTCTACCCCTCCCCCCACTCCCCCCCCCCCCCTCCCGCACCCTCCCACCCTCGACGTTCTCTGATCACTCATTACTAGCTTGCCCAAGTCGAATATCCAGATTCGCAGTCCTGGGGCACTTCACGCGGCCCTGATGCTCCGATTCGTCAGTTTACCGTGGTTTCTCCGATTAATGCCCGACAACATGCCGGATTACGCGTTCGCTCATACGATCACGGATTGCCCCGCGTCTTTCCTTATTCTCCTCCTGTGCCCCTATCCTTTCCACTCACACACAATCTAATGCCAGTGCCACAGTGGTGTATACTACGTAATGTCAACTGGCCCCACAACGGGTAAAGCGCGAACTTGTTGGTCTTCGTCAGAGTGTCCAACAGTGGAATGTTTTAGATCGGATGTGATCATACCCTCCTCATTACAAGAGTAAAAAAGGTTAATCTGCAGACGGTAATAAGCGGTTTGCTCTGTTCTCCCTTCGAAAATGGAATACAACTCGTTGAAAAGTGCACTGCAGATTATTCATATATCTCTTTCGCAAACATTTTCTCAATGGTGGTATTCATTCTCGAAACTGCGTGATATCTTCTCTGCTATTCCTTCTGCTATGATCATTTGATAGCGATAAACAGACACCCCAGGCAGATTGAATATTATTTCTGCTGCATGTCAATCTCATACATACACATACCGAATATTCGTAGAGGAAAACGCCTCTTCCGATACTGTCTGTCTTCCTCTGTAAGTGCGGCACAGCAGGGACAATGCCTACATCACTACGTGAGATGCTTTTCGCGCCATCTAGGAATGTTCTAGAGCCAGGAAAGACAGACATCGTGATCTCAATACTCCTTCTTACTACAATCTACAATATATTTTTCATCCCCCTCTGCACCATGCACGTAAGCCTTATGAATAAGCTTTTCAAGACGATAAATTTTAACTGACAACGCATTTTCTTACTCCTTAAGAGACACAATCCTATACACCTTCTATTGAAATACGAGGGTAGTTCATACATCGAATCTCGTTTGAAGGCTGCTAACATCATTAATTACAAGTGTACATGTTCTCCTTGCACACCCTTCTTATTTAGTCATTCCACCAAAGTCGCTGGCCGCTGTCAAGTGACCTGTGACCACTCAGAACGATCGTTTCATCAATATACGTACCAACACTGGAGAAAGATATAATCAGAACCCGGAGCCCTGCATAATTTGCGGCAGATTCATTTGGACATTATGGCGAGTGTTGCGCGTTTGGGGCACGAGCCTAAACTGACTTCTGGCGTGATGGATTTCGCTCGATTCTCTCCAACCAGTGATTACTCTCACGATTTGGCATATTAACCCCGTGTACATCATTGTCAAATATAATTGCCTTCCATTTCTGTGTTCACTACACAATAAAAGATTGCATTCGCAGTAGTTGGTGGCGATCCTCACGAAGAGCCAGCGCCTTACCAATAAGAGTGTGCTAGCCAGAAAAGAAAGACAGTCTCATTCGGAGCTCAAGATCTTACCTACGTCTACGCCATAAAACGCGCTCTACCGCTCACTATAGACAGTAGCATTGTTCTCCACGAATAATAATCTTCTCACCTCTATAACCTATTATTCGCTCGCTCGAAGAAGTCTACAAGGTAGAATACATCTGTGATATCTCTCAGGATAGGGAATTTGAAACCTACGCCTCCGCATTCACAAGAGGAATCCTAGTGTGTACGTCTACGAGAACGTGATTGACGGGTGAAGGTTTGACCTGTGTCTGCCTCACTGTACATGCGGCACGGCCACCCCTAGACCCGCAGCGACCTCCTCAGCGCCTTCTCCAGAATATCTCTTTAAAATAGATTTTCCCTTGCGTATATCAATACAGTCTTAAACATTAAAGCTTAGACGCCAGAACGGCAATCTGCCTCACACCCACTCTTCAGCGCCTTCGTGGCCTCGAGCTTTTCAGTTTTGTGCCGTTTACCTCGGACTGCACGCACTCCATCCGTGATTTGGTGTCAGTATATCGCGGCACATAAACCTGCTCCAGCGCAGCGAGCTGAATTTGTGCACGTTGGACTGTGAATTGTGTGGAAACTATGCCTTCTACTTTAATTAGCCCACATTGTCTACGCACCGGGTCGTCGCTGCACGCGCCGGTTTCCGCGTGCTAGTCTGGCGCACTGGCCGCGCTGCAGCTTAGACGCATTCGGCCATCCATGCACCGGAGCGAGTGTCTTGCTCTCTCGCTATGAGTCTGTATCAGCTTCGGCGCTACTCTCCTGAGCGACGCTCACTCAAATGTGTGTGCAAGCTAGTCGCTTGTGTCAAACGAGTTCTTGACGCTCACGCAACCTCTCGCGCTACAATCACGAGTACGAGCATTTTCCAAAAATCTTTCGACCTCTGCAACACATTTGAATCATAACCATGCGAGCGTGCTCTCTTCGTAGCGGCTTCTCATATGGGGACTTTCTAATGGGGAAGATATCGTTTGTTGTCTGGAACATTTATGTCTACCATCATTTCTCATGCGATTGGAGCTCTCACGCAATGTCTCAATAAATTCTGAAGCTATTACGTACCTGATATTTATATTGTATGTGCATAATATCATCAACACTGTTACTATGAAAGTGTGTTTGAAAAACAGCCATATCTAAATGTGAGATTCATTTGGGTCTGCCTTAATCTATCATAGAATCGACATAGCATAGCTGGTAATCCTCGTCGTGAGGATATGAGATTCCTCACATATTTCTCTAACACAGTTGACTTGAATATTAAAACCTCGTGTACTGTTCACTTCGTTCAATAACACAAACAATTTCTGCGTGATATTCTCTTCAGAGTCCTCTCAGGTACTACGTGATCTCGACCTGTCTCTCCTGTCTGAACGTTCGTGAACACGCCCTGTCAGCCTTTGGAGAAGATCGATGAAGTGCTCCCGCTCTTCTAGAGCTTGTGATGGCGGGGCGGCTTTGCCGCTCGCAGCTCCGGCATCAGGCGCAATATGTGCCGCGAGCCGCTCGGGTCGGCTGCGGCAGCCCTGATAGTGTCGGCCGCGCTCGTGCTACCTCGCGTCGCCTGTTCGGAGCAGTCTGCTCCAGCAGGCCGCTGTCGGAGCTGCCCGCCTGTGGACATGAAGCGCCTTGCGCGTTGATCTCAACGCAGCGCAGCGGCCGGACGATTTGGCCCGAGGGGTGCGGCCGGGTCGTAATAGCTGAACCGCGAGACTGTGACGGGCCCATGCACCTCCTTGACAGGACAGACCTCTTCATGTCTATAGCACCTGGTTGTCGGACAACGACACTGGACGGACCATCTCGTGATGTCCTAGAGATAGATGCTCGGCGCTCGTGAGGCGGCAGAAGCGTGAGGTGCGAGGAGATCGCCTCAGCTCAGCTTTGCGGCCACGTCTCATGCTACACAGCTAAGGTGAGACGCCGTGCGCATCCCTACGCACTCGTCCTAACTCGTGCGGCGATAATTAGCAGCAGTTGCCCGAAGTACTCGAAAGTCGGCCGAAGAGCAGTGAAATAGGCTGCTGAATTATAACGCGTTACTTAGGTAAGGCTTATTAGATCGCCTTTGAGCCTCGGTGAATACCTCAACCGTCTTACACCAGGCTCAAGCTTTGTGGGGTTACGTGATCAGATTGTGCTTCACATTGGACCTAGCGCTCAATAAGACATAACGTTCACAAGAAAATATACCATGCCAATTGCTCACTCTAGATCGGAGTACTAGCGCATTCCTATACGAGCAGCTATTTCATCCGCTTGGAAAAGCGCATCCACACTGCTCTAACATTTTCGAAACCATGCTGGACTCTAACCAAACAACAACTGCTCACAATAATGGCTCTCTCGAGGCTGCGATGGACTTCATAAGTGAACTCACCCAGAACTCTTTCATATTGAACTGTATAGAGCAAGCATAATCTGCATGTCCGTGCGAGACAAGCTATAGCTCATGCATCTGAGCTAGAATCGGCTCTGCACTATGCTCTATATTGGATGGCCCTCCGTCCGAAGTATCTAGATAGTGCTATTTAAGACCGCCTTCAGAACACTTTTCACCGGCTCGTTCTCGTGTAACTCATCGCAGAGCCACTATAGAGACTATCGCTCTGTGCTCTTCAGACGGAGCACCAAAATCGATATTCTGAGTGCCTTGCTTCTATCATTATTGATTGCGCAGGTCAACCAGCAGGCAGCTCCTCTCACTCACTCTAACATTGTGTCGAGCACACTCATGCAAATATATATTAGACTTGGGAAGCGACTCCAGACAACCGAGGTATGCGGCAACGTAGATAGGGCGCACAGTATCGTTCGTGATCGTCTCTCGCGCTGGCCGATTGCTCCGAGGTCGCTCTCTCAATAATGATAACTCGATAAAGTTATGCAAGGTGTGTGTTTCTAACTCATCATACTACTGTTCTCTCCTCATCGAGTCCTGGCATGATTAGGGCGAACGGACTTCGTCCACTAGTGCTGAACTGAGCTACGCTTTCACTGACTCTCGTCGCCCTGATAGGCGTACTCCAGGGGCTTTCGCATGCCTTCTACTCTCTCTGTGGTGTATTCTTATTCAAGTAGTGTGCTGTTTACGTACTCTCTCTGAATCGTCTCTCCATATTCTAAGTACTAATCATACTAGAAACTCATCTCATTCCCTTGCATTACTATGAGTCTCCGGTGGTAATCGTAGTGTTGAGTGCGAGTTTTATTATAATTCTATGCCTCCGCTAAAGATCTCATAAATGAGTCAACCACCGCGATTTTACAACTATCTCTCTGTGCCTTCCTCGAGAAAATCTGACGTGCGCTTCCCATGCGCGCATCTGTTCAACCAGACTATATGATTGCGGGCGGCCGCAGCTCGAAGCGTTAAACGTTTGCACGTTTCGCGTGGGCGCGATGCATGCGCACGATAATCGCACGCAGTGCATCAAAATATTTTCATCCTTCTCATATCCCCGGTGATTTTGCCTTGGGTCGACTGCAGTGAAGTAATTCATTAGTGGTTTCTATTTTCCCGTAGATCTATCTCTGAATTGTGTGACGTTGTATACTTGCATTACAACACACTGACTGGGGCTTTTTCTCTATTGCTCGGACGGCGTCGATGACCACCTGTGTGGTGCTCGCAAGTTGTTAGCCTTTAGCTAAAGTTCGACCCGCTAAGTGTCGTGTCTACGGCGGCCGACACCTAGTGCGTAATAGGTGTTTGTCACCGTGCATCTTACAGACAGGTGTTCAGAACACAATTGTTCCGTGCAAGCCTAGATTCCGCCACTGCGCGCTCTCGTGTGACGTCCTCACGTCTCCCACGGTGCGCCAAACGTAGGTCGCGTACTTCCAGGTACTTCCAGATTGTTCTGGAAATGCTGAGCTAACTCCGCTAGAGACATAGTCGGTGAATTTTCGTGGTAACCATAACTCGCAGCTATATGGACTAGCGGCCCCTTCGGCTGCCTGGCCCGCATCGCGCCTCGCGACAGTGACTCTCTTTGGCTTCCCCGTCCCCCGGGCTCCGTCGTGTCTTGCGCTGTTGCGCTCTCCTCAACGGCTACAGGCGACACACTTACTCGCTGACTGGGCCTTCAGGGTCGCCCTCCATCTGAATACGCTCGCGCTCTTCCTGCACGCACCGGGTGCCCGCATTTCTAGCTCGCGATCTGTGCTTACTGACCCTCCATTTTAAACATACTATTGGTGTCTAGACTGTATTTCTCATTCAGATTTCATTGAGAGATAGAATCTTCAACAAACAGGAGATACGAAATACACATTCCACTCTTTTATAAATTAAGTTTATTTTAAATCAATTGGTATAAACGTCTCTATACACAATTTTAAGCGATAGTTTGCTTAACATTGAAGGCAGTGGACTCGACATGGTGAAAGCGTTCATTTCTAACTGTAGTGTTATGATTACAAAATCATGTCACCAACCTGGAGGTGTCGTGTTTCCAAGAAAGTCAGTTGTGCCGACCAGCCGGGTCTTTGGTACTCATCGGCCTTTGCAGGCGGCCGACTCGAACGTGGCGCATGAGGCGGTGTCGATGCCGGCGCTCCGTCATTGCGTGGGCGACCTAGGCCGCTCGTCGGCACTGCAGTGGTCGTCAGGCTCTCTCGCGCAACTCCTGTGCCGCTGGCTCACGTCGTGCAGAGGCTCGATTAGCAGCCGCCGCAGCGACGACTGCATGCAGCGTCGCATAGCCATCGCACCTCTGCGACCAACACGACAGATGGCGGACTCGTCTCGCGCGTTACGCCTCAGCAACTGCGCCCCTTGTCCGCCCGCGCCTCGTCACGCCCTTGTATCCATGCCGAGAGCTCCAAGCGTGTTGTCAATTGCACCTAAGAACGTGATGTACACCTGAAAGAATTGGTCCACATGATAGTTAGGCTACGAGTGAGTTCTCTGTCACAAGACGGTCTACCGTAGCTCTGACTCATACTACCGTCACAATGCGGCTCGTGAACGGCATGTGCAGCGGTTCGCATTATCTCAGATTACAGAGCTAACACATCTAAGGTCCCAAGGTGTGCTCAGCATGGTGCCTGCCTTTTTTTTCGTGCTCTCTCTGCTCTCACTCCTCGCTCGTGTGGCATATGAAGTCCGCCCACCTGCTCCTTCCGATACTCTGGCTTACCCTCCGATTTGCCTGTCCCTAAGCATTGCGACCCTTCGATGGTCGGCATCTACGGTTCGCTCTCTCGCGCCTACCTACCTAATAGTTCGCTAACCGCGCTTGCACTTTCTCATACTATTTCTCAACGAACTTCTCTTTTTTCCTCTCTAAGTCAACCTTTCTCACTCTCAAGGTGATTACTGAGCTTCCTGAGCATTGTTTATATAAACTTAACTGATTCTTATATAATAGAGTATATCTCTGGTGAATTAGATGTCTCACGGGTGGAGGCATGTCAGTGTACATTCAGGTCTCCCATACGCTGGTGTTTAAATCCTGTGAATGCCACTACGCGGAGGCGGCAGGCGTTGATGAGCCCTCAAAAGATGCAGGCAATATCAACCAGGCGCTCGCCGAGTGTCTCAGCTTCACTTGAAGCCACGCTGCGAGACAGAGATAAGCATAGATGGGCAGCAGTCCATGGACCCCGCGGCAGCAGGCGAAGACAGCTGCGCGAGGTGCACGACTACCCTGCAAGGAGCTGCAGCGTGAATCTCGACCAGATACACATGAAGCAGGCGAGCGCAGTGCGCACACCGCTCGCTACTCTCGATACGTGAAGCCACGTTTCTGCGAACCCATTTCAGCCTTATTCCGTGAAGGAGATCGTCGCAGGCGAATCGCACTATCAGGTACCACGTCTCTACTCTAACATCTATCGCAAAACGAGTATTTCATATATCTATATTTATATAATCATTATATATATATAATATTAATATTTAAAATATTAAACATAATAACTATTATAAATTACTCCACTTTTGTCAGAATTGTAGTTGTGAGTTAGACTGTTATTATACGTTTATATGTAAACCTGGTCAATATCCCTCACTATTCCTTGATTATGATACACCTTTATCTCTATTCCTAATCCTTCATTGTTGCTTTTGCTTTGATTATCTCCTTCATCATAAATAAATCAGTTTATTAGTAGGCAGGATTTAACATTGCCCGGCCTGATCCTTCTCGTGAATTCAGTTCAAAATTTAATTTACAACTAGTACATCTCTCTCATGGAAAACGGGCTAATTGTAAAGACACACGTACACATTTTAGGGAAGAGTTCCTCATACAGGATGCCTGACAGGAGTGCGGAACTAGATAAC
>BOPP01000043.1:1097076-1113257 GCA_017312745.1 Gryllus bimaculatus
GGGCCATCAACGCCTGCGCCTCCGCTATCTGCATTCACACGGCGTAAACACATATGAAGACATGCTAACACACTCAAATTCACCCATACAAAACGTTTATTATTGTCAGTTAGGTTTTTAATAAACAATGCTAAGGAGCCAACTCTGAGCGTGAGAAAGGTTGACTTGGGAAAAGAAGTTCGTTGTGATGGGAGTGAGGGTGAGCGGTAGCGACTTTAGGTAGCCGGCAGCCGAGAGCGATCGAGCTCCCAATGCTAGGCGACAGGTAGCAGGTCGGGCAGTGGCGTTTCTTTCCACCACAGAGTGCAAAACTAAAAAGGCACCCAGGCTACTCCCTGGACCTGCCGTTGCTCTGTAATCTCTGATTTGCCTACCCTGCACATCCGTTCACGAGCCGCTTGTGACGGTAGGTATGAGCAACTACGGAGCCGCTTGTGACGGACTAACCGTAGCCCCACACGTGCCCCTTCTTCGGGTGTACTCACGTGCTGGCGCAGCACGCTGAGCGGCTGGTGCAGGGCGGCGAGCGCGGGCGCGGGCGCGTCGGCGACGCGCGCCGTCGCCAGCTGCGTGTCGGTCTCCAGAGCGTGCAGCAGCTGCAGCGTGTCCTGCGGCGGCGCCTCGCTCTGCACCGACGTGGCCAGGGCCCGGAGCGGCCGCGCCAGCTCGTGCACGGCGGCCAGCGTCGCCACGGCGGCGCCGGCCGACCCGCTCTGCGCCACGTTCAGCTCGGCCGCCTGCAGGCCGATCCAAAGACGCTCGCACAACTGACTTTCTTGAAACACACCCCTCCGTTTGGGATGATTTGTAACATAAATATCTTGAAATGAACGCTCCATGTCGACCTCCCATTCCTCAATTTAAACAAACTATCGTCTTTAAAAATTGGTAAAACTTTGTACATTATTTTATAAACTTAAATTAAAAAGAAGGAATATTTGTATTTGTTTGAAGATTTACTTTCATTTAAAACATAATAAATAAAATATATGTTTAAAGTGTTGTATAGCATAATAGAATGCGGTACGTTTCGTCAGAACCCAGCGTATTCAGATGATCAGCTAAGTCTTCGCGAGGCTTGGCGCAAAGCGCAGAGCAAGACGGAGCCCGAGGGACGGCGGGACCATAAATAACTGTCCGCCGAGGGCTGATGGGCCAGGCACCGCAAGGCGCTACTCAATAGCTTTGCATTTTTACAACTGAAATTCACGACTATTCTCTAGCCGAGTTATCAGCATTTTCCAAAGAACAACGAAGTACTTGGAATACACGTGCGACTACGTGGCTGACGTGAAATAAAGTAACAAGCGCGACTGCGATAGTGTAGAAATTTTTTTTAACTTTCTTAAGCTTCAGGTGACAAACCTATTACGAATAGGATTTGGCGGCCTAACGAGGAATACTGAGGTCATACTTTACTAAACTAACAACCGACACAACTTGTATCGACCGTCGCAAAAGGAAAGCCCAGTCTTTGTAATAGTAACACTCAATCGAAGGTTGGGAAGATGCGACGCCTTACTGAATTACTTACTCAGTCGCCTCAGGCAAACGGAAGAAGGATGGAATATTTTTGATGCTCGCGATTCGGTCATCTTGCACCACGCAAACGTGCAACTTTACCCACCGGAGCCCAATCATATTTTCCCGGGGAAAAGCGCACGTGACTTTTTGGGGGAAATCAGCGTTTCTACGCTGAATCCATTTTTACACTACATGTTATATCCCCCCTCATCCCTCCGGGGATGAAGTATGCAACGGTGATGTTGTTGATAAATGGGCAATTACAAACATACAGGCACACAAACATCCATGCCCCGAGCGGGATGCGAACCCGCGACCCTTCAGGCACGAGGCAGCAACGACTTTTCAGCCTTTGCGACCTCGGCTACCCAGGCCGATCGACGGAAAGTACTATGAGTTGAGACACGCACCTGCAGTTCTTTTCGGAGTTCTATGAGAGGCTCCGCGAGAATCGCCAGCGCGGACGACACGACGACTTGCGCCTTCGGCTGCTGGCTCACCCCGGTTGCGGTCGCTTCCATCTTTTGCAGAGACTCGTCAATGTTAGTGGTGAGGTCCTGTGCTGCCTGCGCGACATCTTCTAAGGCTAGAACAGCACCAACCTCGATTGTCTTTGCTCTCTGAAGTGCAGTCAATTTGCTCTCCTCGACGGTTACGAGACAGCGTTGAAGTTTCTGTAGCGGCTTAAATAGCACTTCTAGAACTGACGGTGCCTCCGATATGGATAGTGCACCCGATTCTAGTACAGCTTGCTGTTGCACGACAGCGATTTCTTTCTTCAGTTCTTGAACGGCCTGGGTGATCACTTTACCAGCGGCAGCTCGAGCCTTTTTAGCTTTTGGTTCGTCCAGCTGTTCCAATGTAAGCGTTTCGACGGCTTCCAAGCCCGATTTCAAGCTCTCGATGGGATTCGCTAGTCCTCCGATCGCGGCAATTGTGGAAATATCTGGAAGAGCTTCCTCTAGGGCAGTGGTGACGATCTGATCCTCCACAAACTTGAGCCCGTGCGTGAGTTCCGCCAAAGGCGATCTAAGGCCTCCTAAGACCTCAACTCCAGCCTTCTCCTTCGCCGCTTCGGTCTTCGTGCACTGCTCTATCGCCGCCACTTTGACGTGCAGGGTGCGCACGCTCTCCTTAACCTTGTGCAGCGTGCCCAGCCGCTGGGCCGTCTCCTCCTCGCGCACGACGCCGCTCTTCACTCGCTCCAGATCCTCCAGGCCGTGCGCGAACGCTTGCAGAGGCGCCTGCAGGAGGTGCAGGGCCGTCACGTTGGCCTTGCCATAGGCGACCTCGGCCTCGCGGCCCGCGCGCGCGTTCAGCGCGCTCATCTCCCGGCGCAGCTCCTGGACCGGCTGCGACAGCTGCTCCAGCGACGCGAGGAGCGCGCGCCGCACTTCGGGGCTGCGCGCGCGCTCGCCGCCCATCTTCGCCTGCTGCCGCTGGAGCTGGGCGAGGCCCGCCTCCAGCTGCTGGAGCGGAGCCACGATCTTCTCCAAGGCTGACAGGCTTTCAACCTCCGACTGGGGAAGGCGAGACGTTTCCTGTAGGACCTGAAAGAATGCAAGTGGAAATGGTTGTATTCCAAGTGACGTACGATGTTTTATATCAAACTCAATGTGAAGAAATATGTGATTTTTCCACACGAGGATACACTTGCTTTGGCATTCAATGTTAGCAACCAAATGAATTATTTAGTATTTTTTCAAAACTTTCAATTCACGTTTTGTTAAAAAATTATACAGTCAATTCTCTTGATATTGACATTGATCAATTTGAATTATTAAATATTTCAAACAAACATATCTTCCCCTTGAAATTCCTTTACAAGCCGCTACAAAAAATGTCCATGTAATTCTAATTTTTGAAGTCAAGATTTGGAAAATTCGTACTCGGCATTTCAAGTTGGTAGTGTCAGAAATCGTTACAAACATATTGAACACATTAGTAAACGGTTAATACGCAAATTCCGATAAACGAAACAAGACTATAGTCGTCAGTATGGCCGATCGTTCTAAGGCGCCAGACACACGGGAAGCCTCCTCTGTCCTACCCGGTCGTGAGAATTTTGGCTATTTATAGAAGCATAGTTCAAATTCCGCTCCTGGAAAATACTTTTTCCTTGGAAGCTATTGCCGATATACGTAACAACAGGATGGTCGTGCAGTCGCTAAACACAATAAAAGTCCCAGGCATCCGAATTCTCTATGAAGACGTGGGTTCGAATTGCACTTCTGGCGCAATTTTATTTATATTGACTATCCGCAAGGGGAAAATCTTATTTTAAGAGATATTCTGAGAAGCGTGATCGCTGCTGTCAGGTTGGCCGTGCAATGTAAGACGCCAGACACAGGAACCTTTCCCGCAATCCGGGCTTCGGAGCATTCTGGTCCTCTTTAAGGGCGTGGGTTCGAATCCCCATCCTGGTACAATTGTATCTACCTTAACTCTCAGCAAGGCGAAAATATGTTGAGGTGAGATATTCTGAGAATCATGAACTGTCAGGATGGCGGAGCGGTTTATGGCGTCAGACGCCAGGTAAGTCTTGCCCGCGCCGCCTGCTTTTTTCTGGTACTCTATGAAGGCGCGGCTTCGAATCCCACTACTGACAATCATTTTTTGTTGTAAGCAGAAATGAAGGCAATTATATTGTACAATGTATCAAACGGGTAATATGCAAATGCTAATATATGGAACAACGCAAACCACACCAGGATGTCTCGGTAGTGTATGGCGCCAGACGCAAGGAAAATCTCGGTTGTTCTATCGGGTCCTGAGAATTCTGGTCCTCTATGAGGGCGTGGGTAGCCATTTTTTATCGTTTATAAAATCTATGCATCACAGAATGCTGTTTAAATCTTGTAGGCCAATATCAACTGTTTTATTTCCTGATTCACTTACGAAATGCAGAAATGGTCTCATTCTTTGCTTCAAGAAGGTAAATGTAGCATTTTATTTTAATTTTTTATGTATTTTGTTAAATTTGAAGTCACTACCGATACTTTTCTGATTTTTACGTAACACTAATGTGAGGATTCAGCCGGGTGGCAACGAATCTTGGCAGTATAATTGGAAGAATATTTTATATATGAAATACAGACTTCAACAATATTTTGAAAATGTTACCAAATTTTCAGAAATTTTGTAAAATATTTTAAATTTGGAAGCATACCATATATATAATTAATTTTCTGTACTTGCGGTACAGCTGGCATAGATTGAAATATTCTTGATATTCTTCGGAATCGGATAAGTATAACGATTTTCGGAGCATGAAAATATGGAGGTTGCAAGATACGTCGACAAATACGAAGGTTGACCGGATGAAGTATCGACAAGGAATTTCAGAGTCACCGTGAAGGGGTCAGTGATCTCTACATTACAACTGGATGCACATCTGCGTGCTTTCAACTGCTGAAAATCGTGAAGATCGTTTTTCAGTAGGTTGGGTGCTGAACACTTTCTTACGAATTAAATGTGTCTTGTTAGTGAAACTTACAATCGTCCCTGACAACGGAAATGACAAAGTAATGCGTAGCATTCGGTTGTATAGTACGCCAACAACCAGTAAAGTAGATGCGAATGCTATTAGATGAGATACTTTTTGGGAGCCTTCACTTTTATTTTACTACTATTATTTTTATTTAGTTTTCTGACAACTATTATTTTCTGTAAGTTCATTTAACAAAAATAATAAAAATATCAAATCAAGAACAGACCCCTGCGAAAAAAAAGAGACTCAACGAAATGAACGACTGGATTTTGTGAAAATATTGTAGGTAAATTGCAAATTCAAAGTATTTAATATTGGTTACTTTCAACGTTTTATAAAGTTTTAGGGAACATAAGAGAGAATAAATATTGTAAATTGAAATAAGACGCAAATTCCATCTATTTGGTTCTGAGATCATGGCACATCGTCACTATTTCTGAATACAGAGTGTTGTCTCCGGTGTACTCTAGAGCGCCCCGCGCCACTCACCTGCTGCTCCACCTGGCCCAGCCCCCGCTGCAGCGCCAGCAGCGGCGAGTGCAGCTTCTGCGCCACGTCAAGGGCGGTGGCCCGCGCGTCGGGCGCAGCCGGCACCTGCAGCGCCGCCGTAGTCTCCTGCAGCTGCTGGAGGGAGCTGGCGACGGCGCGCAGCACGGCGCTGCCGGGGCCGGGCGCGGCCGGGGCGGGCGTCAGCTGCGTCTCCACGGCGGCCAGGCCACGCTGCAGCTGCTGCAGCGGTGGGAACAGCGTCTCCAGCACGGACGGCGCCGCCGCGTCCGTCACCACGCCCGACTCCAGCACAGCCCGGTGCTGCACGGCGGCGATGCGCTGCTGCAGTTCGCGCACGGGCTCCTCGAGGGTGGCGAGCGCCGGGCCCGCGCCGGCCGCCGCCTGGCGCGCCGCGCTCTCCACCTGGCGCTGCAGCCGGCGCAGGGGCTCCGCCAGCGTCTTCAGCGACGACACGGCGATGATTTCCGACACCTGCGGCCATTCCAATGGCTACCTTTGTCGGCGTACGTAAGCGAGATATTCTATATTTATTATTTTAAAGCTTAGTGAAATAGAAATGTGTCAAAAGCTAGCCATAATAAATAAATAATTTATAATACTAATAAAAAATTAATTTTTATTTATTTAATTTCTTATTTATTCCTTTCATCGTTAAAAATTAGAAAAAAACTGATGCGATGCATGGCCGAGATATATAATCGGAGCACATTTACTGATCTCTAGAATAACTACCCCGCCCTTCCACTACTACACATAGGTGAATAATGAATAAAATTACCAATAATGCGTTGTTAGCCACATTTGAAAACTGTAAATGTACGCTCCTGATAGATAATTTATTTGCATCGGTAAACAAACTTTAGATTTCATTTTCAAGAGTTCCTAACAACATAGCAACCTCCCACCCACAGGCTCTATCACAACTAGCAACTCAACAACATCGTGCATCGTGCAACTAAATTATATACTTATACAATTTATGTGAATTGTTCACATCTCGGAATAAAAGTAGTTTTGAAATTCGATCTTTAATTCGAGGATACAGTGCTCTTTTCCTCATGTTACAAACCGATGATACTTTGCGACGTTCGTACACCAATAAGCGTGAATTGCATGCAAATGCCTCACCGTCTCCTTGCCGGCCTGGATGGTGGCCTGCTCCTGCACGCTGGCCAGCCGCTCGTTCAGCTCGTGCAGCGGCGCCGTCAGGGCGGCGACGGCCGCGACGGCGGCGGCGGTGGCGGGCGCCGCCTTGCGCTCGGCGCCCGCGGCCTGCAACGTGTGCACGCCAGCCTCCAGCCCGGCCACGCCGCGCCGCACGCCCTGCAGCACCAGCAGCCCCGGCCGCTCCGACGCCGAGATGTGCGCCTCCTCCAGGCCGGCCGCCAGCGCGTCCAGCGCGCGGCCCAGCGCCCCCAGCGCCGCCGCCTGCAAGCGCAGCGTCAGGGTTGCTGGGCGCATCCTCTGCTCGCTCTTCTTAGTGCCGTAAGTAATTTTATCGCGGCTGGGGGCGGTGATCTCCCCCACTGGTTAGGTTGATACTCGTCGGCTTGCGGGATTCTCCCGAACAGGTATCTCGCACATAGTGGGGCATCGCCCCAGCCCGGGCAAGCTCTAGGATACAGATTGGTCTCTCTGCACGTGGTTGTGTAGTGCATTTATGTGTGTTGAAAGTAAAGGTGAGGTTAGGAGAAAGAAGAGGAAGAAAAGATCGCACGAAGTCCGTGGTACCTCTTCCGAATCAATGGGTGTTGATAGGAGAAACCCCGGAAAACTACCGATGAGAGCAGCCGGCCGCAAGAATTCCCCTCCAGACAGCGGCTGAACCTAATTTACCTAGTGTCGGCCAGGACGCACCTCGAATCTAGGACCTCCCAGTCAATCTCCTTAAAAATGCTTTTTATCGACTATAACATGCGTAAATTTGTAAAATCGGTAAAACAATACGTACAAATCAAGTCTGTTACCTGCCCTGTAAATTCCACAACCGTCAAAACAGAAGGCGTTTGGTGTTTTAAGTAATGAAACATTCATGACATAGAACCACGAAAAATCATCAGATCATACATCATTGTTAAAAAAACTTTTTTTGGAAAAGACAGAATTGTGTTAAATAGACCTAATAAATAATGCCTCATCGCTCCGAACTTGGTACGGAAAGAATTCTGCACTGTTTAGTGTTGCAATGCACAGACGTTCACGATTACTTCGAATCTCTTGACTTCTTACAACACTTAATGTAATAATATTATTTCGTACTAATAAAATAGTCTTTGAATTGTAATGAATTTGCTGGAAAGTTAGGTTCTGGTATACGTACATTTACTAATTAATTAAGACAAATAAGAAACTATTAATTCCTAGAATTTAGAATATAAATTAAGAGTTAAAAGTCATGAAAGTAGTCATTGTTTATATATCACGAATGTAAGTATATTTAATTGGGGAAATATTGAATGTAAAATTAACAGGGTAAAATCAATTAGGCGAATTACAAATATTCCCGATGAATGGAACTTTAAAATTTAAAAACGATTTTCGATTCTATACGATTTTAAGCAATTTCAGTTCATTGTGAAAACCCTTTTGGACGTTATGTAATCCTTATCAATATTTGAAAATTTTTAACGAATTAGAATTGGTTGTAGATGAAATGTTTTTTAATGAACAACACAAGTCGATGGGATAATCACAGACACATAGTGCTCATATGTACCTGCGAGAATAGTCAAGCGGTCTAAAACGACCTATCAGATTCAAGTGCCAGACTTGACGGCTAGACTCAAAGGTCAGACTATTGAGCCAGACAAAAGAAACAGACCAAATGAGGAGAGTAAAAGGCCAGACTCAAGGAACCTTTAGCCTGGTCACCAATACCCCGAATTCTCGGTCTTTCTGAGGACGTTAGTTCACATTCTACTTCAGACACAAATTTTACAAGCCGATTATTTTGCAAAAATATGAAAAACTCGGTGTGTGAATACAAATTTGTCATTGATATTTTGTTCAGTAGATCCTACCTTTTAGATGGGACAAAGAATTCATTCCAGAAATCGTCGCTGCACAAGACAAATGTCACCACTTCAATATAGTCATTTTTATTAAAGTGAAGAAATATATTTAGAAAAAGGTATTTTCTTACAAGAAAAATTTCATCAAGATAAATCACAAAACAGCCGAAGTTTACATAAAACACTTTGTGACTGCGAAGTAAATTACGCCGCTCGAAATAAAACTGTACGAGTGCATTGGGTACAAATAGAATGACAAAGAAGATAGAATGAATCGAAGAAGAAATATTTTCAATTTATTCAAATGTATTTTATGTTGAGTAATTTATTTGTTGTTTTTAAGCAGTGTGCGTGCTACACTTTTAGAAAACCAATTTGTGTGCGAGCAGAAGAAAAAAATAATGAAAAGGGGAAGCAAAAAGGGAGGGGAAGATGGAGGAAGGCCGATTAATTGGTTGTTAGTAATTCCGGACACGTCAGCTACTAAGGTCATTAGTCCCGTAAATGTAGTGTATGATTTTACTCGGGGAGGGAGCGATGGTCTTCCCCGCTGTACGGCGATATCCGGCGCCGACCTACCGTCGGCTAATGAGGTTATCCCTAACTGAGGTATCTCCCACCATCGGCGCACCGCCCCAACCGGGGCAAGATCTAAGCTACCGACCGGTCTCCCAGCAGGTGTGGTACTGTAGTGTATGCTAGTTTAAATGTGTGTAAGGGGTGGGAAGAGGCAAGGAAGAGGAAGGAAAGATCGCGCGCGCCCGTGGCACGTTTTGTTAGGGTACTGCTTCGGCATTCGCGTGGTGTATACCGTACCACGGAAGACTACCGATCAGAGCAGCCAGTTTCTAGAATTCTCCTCGAGACAGCGACTCAATTCGACCTAGCTGAAAAGCTAGTGTCGAAATTCCCGCCCCCGTCGGGGCTCGAACCTAGATTCCCCCGGTCAGAGGGACTGCGGTGGCATCATCTCCCGGCAGGAAGGGCGCGGAGGCGCGGCCTCACCTGCGGAGCCTGCAGCTGCAGCAGGGCGCCCCTCTGCGCGGCGCGCACGCCGTCCTGCACCTGGTGTACCGGCTGCATGAGCGCCTGCAGCGCGGCCTCGGCGGGGCCCTCCGAGCCCCCAACGCCCTCGGCCGATTGGCTCAGGTGGATGAGCTGGCGCTCCAGCTTGTCCACGCCTTCCTCCAGCTGCTGCAGCGGCTGCGCCAGCCCGGCGATCTCCGGCTGCAGCTGCTGCAGCTGTTCCACGGTGGCGAGCGTGCCCGCGCCGCGGCACACGCGCACCAGCTCCTTGCGCAGGTGCAGCAGCGGCGGCTGCAGGGCGTGCAGCTGCTGCAGGACCCGCTTTTCCACGTCGGTGGAGCCGTTCGCTGATCTGCGAGAGAGCGATCGGGATAACGTTTGACCGTGGGAGAAATCAACACGGAATAATTTCATTAAAACATATTAATTCTGTTTAGGTTGGGATTTTTGTCGATGATCTTCATATCTTTGAAACTTTTAGTATCGACTGGTTTTTAATAGTCGAAAATAGTAGTTTTCACAAAAGACATTATCTGGCAATGTACGCACGTTACCTCATTAAGTCTCATCCCCTCACACTGTATGTCGAAAATAATATGTACGTTGTTAGTGATGAGATCATAGCATAGAGTAACAAAAGTAATATCTTCAAATTATAGTGGAAAATAACTCAAATTTGTACTAAAGAATCCAAACTATCCTAACTATTCTAATAGGTGAATTTATCGAGAAAGGGGTATAGAAAAAATCATCCCGCTATGAAAAATTAACCCTCGAAATGTGTCAAAAATGCTTTAGAGTTAAATACAACTATATCTTCTATTTGTAACAATGTATTAAATAAAACAAAAAGTATAGTGCAGTAAATTCGAACAAAAGGGCAAAATGCGGAAGTTCATCATAACAAAGTAATACCGCGTATTTTACAATTTTCCAATTTAACCGATGTGGATCACATCAGAAAATCACATATATAATATAGTCTTCATTAACGACCGAATTCACAGTTGACTGAGGAACAAATTCTTAAGCAATAAAGGTTTGCGTAACATATCTAGTCACTGATCAAACTTGTATTCCATAGGTTTCTCTTATTGATGCAGAAAGAATACAACTTCTTTTTGTGATTGAAAATGCAGCAATGTGTCTTTACATGAACACTTTAATGGCTGCCTGGCTTGAAAGGTTTGACCATATGTACAACAATGGACCCAGAATTAAAATTTTAGTATGAAAGATACGGTAATAATCAAATAAATATCATCCTCGAATGATACGTTAACATTAGTAAGAGATTGCTGAAGTAAAGTATATTATAAATATCAAATATTTAGTCTATTAAACTATACTTTGAAACATAATTCCTCCATTTTCACAACTCCGATTTGTTATGAAACCATACTGATGACGTCGCGAACATATAATGGGTAAGAGAAACGCGAATGAGCAATTAATAACGGAATAGGGAACCTTCCTTATGAGAATGGATAACCGTATCAGTTGCTAATTTCAGAACGAGATCAATTTATGAATTACAATGAATTACTTCAGAGAAACTTATCTTACGAATAGAATATTAGTTTTTCTTTAAGATGTTTTCCGACACGAATGGATGTAACCAAATAAAATGATTTTGTAGATGAACTAAATGCAACTAAACCGTACTATGCGCCCCTACTCAGTCATGGCAACTCCCGCAAGGAGTGTCGGGCAAGCAAGGTTTAATTCAAAGAGCAAATTGATTGGTAAAATCAATTCAAAATCAAGGTACCTGTGTGTGCTTGTGAGGCATGTTCTTTGCGAATACTAATTTTTGTTCGCTATTAACAATCAGCCAGGAGGTTTGGAATAATCAACGTGTGAACACTGAGGCCGTTGCACGCAGGTTGGTGTCCCTGCGACGGCCCTCGCGAGCCATGGGCGCTCAGGTCCCGGCTCCTTATCGATCGGAGCCCGCCCTTCGTTCGGATGCCGGCGCGACATTTGAGATCCTCTCTCAAGTGGACACACGAGACGATCAGACAAGCTGACTTAAAAACCTGAACTCATGTCTTAGCTCAAGTGGTGTAGAGTTTCACTATTAATTACAGAAATACCAAAATTTTACAAATTCACTGTTTACGGTGAGGCGATATATTTGGCATAATTGAACTCTAATCCACTACAGTATGTGTGAAACAATCCCACCTACATCCTTATGCGGAGTCTATGCTCTCACGTGCAACAATTGCAATGCCATATACATAGGACAAACAGGCCGTAAATTCACACAGAGAATCAAAGAACACGAACAAGCATGGAAAAATAACACTACCACAGTCTCACACTTTGCGGATCACCTAAATTTAAACAAACACACATTTGATAAACACATAAATTTCCGTATTCTAGAAATTGAGAACAGGTACTGGAACAGAATAAAATTAGAAGCCTTACACATACACAACACCCTCAAAAAACAGAACATGACATGTCTTAACCAACAGATCCCTGAACTCTCTTCACCTCTGCTAAAATTAGCACAAAGTGTACACCCCTAACCCACCCCCAGCCCTCCCCACCCCACTAACCTTCGCTCGCCCGACCGTCTCTCAAGCATCCACCAGCACCCCCACATTTTACGACCCGTCACCCGCACCCCACCCCTCTTCTCGCCCCCTCCCGCTGCCGACCGGCTGTGCTCTTAAACAAGACACACGCTCAAAAATTCGCAGAACTTTGTTTTCGGCCCAGAAGCTGCAAGGTATGTACGATCCAGTTTGCTTACGCATCTTGTATACAATAACCAACCTGTTAATATTTCACATTGTATATTTGTATTGTTTTTAGCTCTGAGGATGATCGCTACGCGATCGAAATGATCATTAGTGGAATTAAAAAAATATTGATACCTGACAATATCTCTATTTATTTATCAGTAGACAAATGATTGGCTCTCTTACCTGTTAATTGTAAAACGACAGCATTTATTATTAATTTGCATGGCCTAATTCATTTGCATGGCGTAATTCAATCTTGTAACTGCGGTTCGGGAAAAATTGGTCGGAACTTTTTTCCTTCTCAAATAAGTATCACATTAAACTACCACTCCTCTTCCTTCAAATTCCTTCCAAATTTCGAATTGCGCATTCCGCCTACTACTGGATTGTACGGCAAGGTGTTTTAAGGACGTCAAATAATACTGTGATTTCATAGAAACCTTATCGGTTTTAAATTTATTGCTGCTTAAGGAAACTATTTTTTGGTACCTTTTTGGCTTCTTTAATCATAAGTAATAATTTGAAAAAGAGACAAGTTTTAACCTTGCTTATTTTGCGCAAACATAACAATAAAATTTCAGGGTCGCAGGAAATTATGTTATAGAAGTTTTATGAACTTTTACATAACACCCAGCCTTTATCACGTGTTTAAGTTGCATTGCCTATTTGTGACTGTTTTCTGTCGAACCCTAAAAAAATCTTCTATGTTCACCTTGTTATGCTACTTCTATGGTCATCTTGGAGCGTTCCCGTCGTGCACATTTACAAAATATCTTCACTTACATTACCAAAATAAAAAGGACTACAAAACGAATTGTAAAAATACTCGAAGACCGCAATGAATATGCAAAAAGGTGCGTAAAAATTGTTGGAATTTTAATGGTCTGGGAAAGATAAATGTACCTTTAAATTAACGTCTGCCCATAGCTTATTTAAGTCAACTCAGTTTTTAACTGTTTTTGAAGTAAATAAATAAAAGAGAGTTTTTCGCGACTATGTAGATGTATCAAGAGATTCCAAGAAAAAACAAAGCAAAATAGTTCGTCAGCAAAAACGTGGAGGGAGCTCAGCAAAAAATAAAGAAATTATGAGAAGCAAAGAAAGAAAATGAAAAGACTAACCAACTGCTTAATTGTTTCTGCGGCCGACAGGAAGGGACGTTCGAAGACGGGAAGCACAAGAAGAAAATGCGGAAGCTAAGGCCAACAAAAAGGCGTATTGTCCGACCCGGTCAACAGGAGACTCACATGTTGAAAGGAAGAACAAGACGAAGCGAAAGAAAAAGAAGAGGCAGAAGAGGCAGAAGAGGGAGAAGGATCGAGCGCTCACTTGTCCGTGGAGGCGATGCGCCGGCCGAGCTCATGCGCCGCCTGCGCCAGCTCCTTGAGCGCGTGCAGGTGGCCCGGCGCCAAGAGCAGCTCGGGCGCGGCCTCCAGCACGGCCTGCTGCGTGTGGGCCAGGCCGCGCTGCAGCTCCTGGAACGGCCGGCCGCCGGCCCCGGCCCCGGCCCCGGCCTCCGCCTGCAGCTCCGCGACGCCCGCCTGCAGCCGCTCCACGGCCGCCGCCACCTGCTCCAGCGCCGCAACCTGCCCACGCAACGGAACAGAGCAGGGCTCGACACACAGCGTTTTACAAGAATCAAAAATGATATTTGCAACGAAAGATTTTCAAAAATTCAGTTTGTGTAGATTGAAACGGTCTCCTACGAAACATGTTGCTATTTGCTTTTTTAATTAATCCAATGATACACTATTTTTTACGTGTTACTCGCACATATCTAAAAGTAAAGAAAAACTCAAAAAGTCTTTTATGATGTCAAAAAACAACAAAAAACGAAAGAGATTCCAAAAGAAACCGGTTTCAAATTTTACGCCAAACTTTACGGATGTAAGGTCATGTTACAGAACTAGGGATTTCGTCATAAGATTCGGAGAATGTTTAAATGCATCTATCCACCAAGTCACGTACATGAAGCGGTAATGCTTCTTGGCTCGTAATGTCGCTGTCGAGATGTGCCTCGATAGCCGAAAGACCATCCCTAAAGTCCGCAATGGCCGGAGCGAGCTTGACCACGGCCAACTGGGCCGCTTGCGTCTGGTCCAGAGAACGCTCCACGCTCACTAGGTGCTTCTGGAGTTTCAGCAGCGGAGGGGCCAGGTTGCCCAAGGACGCCAAGGCCTCGGATTCGACTAAGAGAAAACAGATTTGCATGTACTTCAGCGACAAGTAATATATTCTTTCAAGAATGCGCAATCTTACAATCTCCAGGATTTAACTATTACAAAACCCTTGAACAATTCAATATGTTTTCTACAATTAGTGAACTAATGTTCTACACGTATGAACTCAAAATAATTATAAATAACCGATTAGATTGTTAAACCACCTACAAAATTCCTTTTTATTCGTTTAATCAAATGAGTTTGCATAACTAAAAGGTTAAGTGAAAATACAGCAAGAAAATATTGTAAAATCTACTCAGTTGAAAGTAAAACTGATTATGAAACTCAGTAGCTCTAACTTCAGACTGATCGGTTTCCCAAATACGTAATGCAAAATTTAGTATAAAAGTTATAATATTTGGGAATAAATTAAGATAATTTTTTTTACACCAGAGTTAATTGTACCACCTGAATGCCACGGTCAGATGCAGCTCACACGAGACACAAGTACCAAACATGTCTAAAATTCCATATTTTGAGATATTTTACCAAGTGATTCCCTACAACTGGCACTATCTGCTAGAATATTTTCTTTCGGCAAGAGTCCAATTCATTGAAAAATATACGGCAGTGTGCGGAAGGACCAAAAGAACAAAGAGGGACAAATGAAGATAAGTAGGACAAAGCGGGGAAAGGAGGATGAAGAGGGCAAGGGGACAAAATGGGATAATGGACAAAACAGAACAAAACTTGAAAAGGGGAAGAAATGGACAAAATGGGAAAAGGGGGGCAAATTGGACAATGGAGGTAAGTGGACAAAGAGACAATGGAACAAAATAGGACAAGGGAATAACTAAGGGACAAGCGTACAAAATTGGTGAAGGAGAGAAAATAGAACAAGGAAAAAAACAGGACAAGGAAACAAAACGAGCCAAGGAGCACACGGAAAAGAGGACAAAGGGACAAATGGGACATGGGTCAAAAGGGATGAAATGCGACAAAAGGGGTATGGGGAAAATGGAACAAAATGGACATATTTATCCGAAGATATATTAACAGTGGTAAAATCAAAACCCGAGGGTTCGCTAAAATATTTTAAATCGAGCATTTTAACGGTTGTTTCTATGGACGCGGTCTTAATGCGTTGTTTCGATAATTGGCTGCTAAGGAGCTAAGCGCATGTTTACCGACGTAAAAAGCAAAAAAATATTCATATGAAAGCGTTTAGAAACTACTGATTGAAGGGACGGTAATTTCTGACATGACGGTCATGCAGACTAGGTATGTAGTATTAACAGTGTTAAGAAAGAGCCAAATTAGATGCCAGGATCTAGAAAACGGACATTTTATTTTAAATTACTGTATGAAACTCATTGTAATGGGCATTATACACTCGTGTGAAGTTTATGACCATCTTCTCTTTCTTCCCTTAGTATTATTAATACCTAATCATTACGAACGTATCAATACATCATCGTTTCACAATATACTATTATATTGTTAATATATTCCTTTATTATTATGGTTATTATTATTATTGTTGTTGTTGTTATGTGTGTAAATATTAGTGTAGCTGAATTATTGGAGGCGCACCTTGCGCGTCCCCGGCGCCGGCCTTGAGCACGGACAGCTTGGCGATGGCGACGATCTCGCGCGTCAGCTGCTGGATGCTGTGGTCGAGCTCGCGCAGCTCCGGCGA
>BOPP01000043.1:1113292-1169571 GCA_017312745.1 Gryllus bimaculatus
GCCACGTCGGCCAGGCCGCGCTGCAGCTCCTGCACGGGTTGCGCCAGCGCCCGCAGAGCGGCCCGCTCCGCGCCGTCCTCCGCCTCCAGGGCAGCCTGCTGCTCCACCTGCGCCACCGCGCACTGCAGCTCCTGCGAACGAAGCAAATGTGTTGCGAATTATACCTTAGATAGAATGAAGCATGTTTTATCTTACGGCCTGACCCTCGACAACTAATTGGAGACGTGTAGAGAAGCGTCAACTGGCCTTAAATGTTCTGAACCGGCTTTGATCAAATTATTTACGTCATTTGTCTTTGCTTTTAGGCCATTTTAAAACCTTTTAAGAGCATTTTATAGATCGTTTTTGGCGATGTTTAATCCACCAAAAAACGCCCTTAGTAATAAGTAGTAAAGAAACGTAAAATATCAGTAAACGTAAAATATCAGTGAATCATTCCTCCGATTCGAGATGTTTCGAGCGAGGTGTGGACTTGGCCTTCGTGCCTCCGCTTCCGTGGGGAAGTTGCGCGTGCTCGCAAGAGCGCCGGGCTTCCCAGGCGAGCTAGTGGCTCGTGCGGCCGCACTTTGATTGTCCACCTTAAGACTGTTTTACAGGGTCATTTTTTCATTTATTCTGCACAGAAAAAGGATGGAACACGGACGTACATATCTACACGCAACTGTTTCGGCATTGAAACTGGATGAACGAGAACTATCATTTTACGTGATCATTTCCATTTCTGTACAAAATCTTGATTTTTCTCTGAATGCCGAAAAACGCGCTGGAGATGAAATAGTTGACCATAGCATCTATGTTAGTCCGGGCTCAGTCCTCATATAATCTAACTTAATTAATTATGTTATATCACAACTGAACACGGAACGAGACGAAATTAGAATGTTCTATTCCTCACAACATAATCGCTTCCCACTGCAATTCAACATATTAAAACGCTCATTAGAAACTGTACAAAAGGAACAAATCGCACCACACGCATAGCAAACTAGAGAAAGTTCGAAAAAGAGACGCCGGGAGCGTGAAAGTCAAACCGGATGAAATGCGTACAGAAAAATTCATAATTTTTTCGCACAAATTACATCTAGTGTGGTCCATCACCAAAACGACAAAGAATGCAGCAGAGCGCCGCAGAAGGGCGGAAAGGCGAGCGTCACCTGCAGCGGCTGCACGACGGCCTCGAGGATGGCGAGCCCCAGCCGGCCCTCGACCTCCAGCGCGGCCGTCTGCTCGACGAGGGCGATGCCGCGCCGCAGGGCGGCCAACGGGGCCTCGACCGCCGCCAGCGCCCGCAGCGCCGCGCGCCCGCCGCCCGCCGCCTGCCCCTGCTCCTGCTCCTGCTGCAGTCGCGCCAGCCCCTCGCGCAGCGCCGCCACGGGCCGCACGACCGCCTCCAGCGCCTGCGCACGGAGCAGCCGCTACGGCCACTGCTCTCGTCATTCTCCCACCACTTCAACTCCCGACATGTGTGGCAGTGTAGTGCGTGTAAGTAAGGGGTGAGAAGGAAAGGTCGCGCGCGGGGCGCGGTCCATTGGTCAGGTGTGGATCGGCGAAATCGCAGCTCAAAGCAACCGGCTGCCAGAATTGTCCTCCAGAGAGAACGGAACTCGAACCCTAGGACCTTGCTGTCAGAGGTACAGACATCACTTGTGCTCTGAGACACCTAATCCGGTCAGTAATTAGTGTTATGTGATGCGTCAACTACTATGTTAATTACTCTCGTTATGTCCAGGGGGGTTGCTGAGGTCCTTTCCAGCTAGAATGTGTCATCCGGCGCCGACCTACACGTCAGCAGGAGGAGCGGGTGTCTCCCTCCACGTATCTCCCTCAGTAGGGCACCGTCAAAGCCTAGAGAAACTATATAGTCATGACTGATCTCCCGGCATAGTATAGTGCGTGTGTGTTCATGTGTAAGTGGAGAGGAGGGGCAACGTTAAGAAAGAAAAGGTTTGCGCGTCTAGGCAAATGCATGGTCCAATGAGACGCTACCGAATGTATGACACGAAATTATGGTTGACAATTAATGACATTTGCATTTAAGTATACGGAATAAACAATGATTAAGTATAAAACGTATTTCTTCTTTTCACCTATTTAGTCTGTCTTGTAGTCAATTATATATTGTGAAGGAATTAGGGTCCATATTTATAGAAAGGTAAATGTTGTAACCAACTTTATTCAATATTTCATAAACTTAATCTGAAAATGGTTCCGGGGATTCTTATTCCCATAATCTGGCTGAAAAATTAAATTATGAAAATATATAGTAAAAAGTTAAAAAATATTTACAATACAATGCAGAAATGGAGAGATTGTGACAGGTCAGAACTTAAGACACACGAAAGCTTACAACAGAAAAAATGTATAATATATTATGATTATGTACAATTTTCACTGGATGGACAAAGTCAAGTTCGTTGTGGTTGAAAGAATGAGGTGTCTGAAGGAAAGAGGAAATTAAGGCAACGAACGGGGAACGGAAGGAGCGGGTTATAGAAGTAGAGGAGGGAAGGTGGAACTATTTTTTCTGTGCTCGACATCTACACAAGAAAGCCTCGTAAAGTTAGGTAAAAATATTGTCAACATATGTATTAATAAAATTATTTATTTTCATCTCTTTCAGGAACCAAACATGGATATCATTGAGTCGTAATATCAAAGATTCTTGGATTTTGAAAATTTAATGAGCGCTTGAACTTAAACATTTATCACTTATAATATACCCTAGTAAAATCCACACCAACGATGAATTAGATATGCAAGTGCTGCGTATATCTCAATCGATACAGAAAACAATTGAACAGTCAACAACACGATATTCCGCAAGAATTAAAATTAAAAAAACAGTTCCATTGAAAGTAGTAAACCTAATCAAAACTGAACATAACCTTAGACGATATTGACAAACAACCAGAAGACCAGACCATAAAGTAAAATTGAATAAAATTTCCAGAATAATTAAATACAGACTAGAACAATTTCGTTATTCTGAATGTCAGAATATAATAAAACAAATTCACCCCAATAGCAGACCAATGTGGACTACGATCAGACGAATCACCAAAGAAAAAGCAGATATCCTAATTTTAAAAAGCGATACAGAAATCGCGTACTCAGAAGAAAACAAGGCTAAATTACTAGCCAAACATTTTCAGAAAACCTTCACTCCTAATCCAATTAACAACCAGTTCAACAATTACATTTTACTTGAATCAGCGAAACAAGTTGCAACTGTCCCAGGAAAAATTAAATTTATCTCACCTTCTGAAGCTAGAAAAACAATCAATTAAAATCTAGAAAGGCAACAGGATATGATAAAATGAGCAATAAAGCCGTCAAAGCACTGACGACAAAGGCAATCGCGGCTTTAACCGCCATTTTCAATTCGGAATTAAGATTAGGCCATTTTCCTAAAAATTGGAAAACTAGCATATCTTGCCGTTCAACAAACCAGGTAAAGACCCCCAAAATCCATCCAATTATAGACCGATATGTTTACTTCCAACTCTTGGCAAATTATTCGAGAAGCTAATACACGTATAAAAAAATATGTTACAGAAATAAAGGTTGCACCTAACACTCAATTCGGATTTTGAAATAAATACTCAACAACGCACCAACTCCTGAGACTTTCAGAATTCATGGCTAATGCTTTCCATCAACACAAACACACCTTAGCAATATTTCTAGACATTGAAAAGGCATTTGACAAAATGTGGCACCCCGGATTACTACAACTACAACGTCTGGGTTTACCAAACTACCTCTATAAAATGATCGACAGCTTTCTAGCAGATCGCCATTTCCTGGTACGAATCAATTCTACTTATTCTAATCAATGCCAACCTAGAGCCGGTGTCCCTCAAGGATCATGCCTATCACCTTTACATTTTAGCATATACTTACCGGATATCCTAAAGCGAGCTGACTCAGATCTCACCCTCTTTGCTGACAACACCGCTTTATTCACAGCCCACGAGGATATACTCTGTGCTACGTCACCCTTCAGAACGACTTAACAACATATATAACCTGGTCTGAACAGTGGAGAATCAAAATTAACTCGCACAAATCTCAAGCAAAAATTTCACACTTTGAAAACCACCGACCACTCCCCCCCCCCTTAAAATTCAAAATTTAATAATATAATGGCTTTTCAAATAAACGGCAGTTAAATATTTAGGACTAACATTTGATGCAAAATTAACTTGGAAAGACCACATCAAAACAATTGCAAACAAAACGTACGCAAAAATCGCTAAACTTTATTCTCTACTAAACTCTAAATCAGCTTTAAGTTATTGAATGTGGAACTACAATTTATAAATCGATATTACGACCAACAATCTCGCATTTTGCCTAATTTGGCCAAAATCTCGTATCTCACCCAATTTGGTGTAATGCTGCAAAAACACACATCGAAAAATTACAAATCATTCAAAACAAATGTTTAAGAAAAATAACTAAAGATCCCTGGTTTATTAGTAACAAACAACTTTACAGAGAATTACGAATTGAGTCAATACAAGAACACATCCTAAAATCCTCGAAAAAGTTCTTTGACACTATTTCAGGATCTTCAGCCACGCCCAACGTCAAACTCGGCAAAAACTACCCAAAACCAAATAGAATATGCTCACAATTTCCCAAGGATAAACTCAGACCTCCATAAATACTCAACGTCATTAATTCTCCAACAGCTATTAATATAAAATAATAACATTTAAATATTTTATTCAATGAATTATAAAAATAAATTCACATCAAATCAGTTTTTCAAAATTATACACTGAACACAGCCTTGAATATTCAGGACAATTAGCAATGAATGTCAACAAGGAATGTCAAAGTATTATTTTGTAAAATGTAAACACCCCTGAAAGGCAGCAATGCCGAACAGGAGGTAATAAATAAAAAAATAACTTTATCTCATTATTGGTTACAGAGTTTTGTTTTCGAAAAATTTCTCTTATTTTCCAGTCTTTTTCTTTCATTCTAGTTAGAACTTTACTTAGAGTAGTTTGGCCTAAATATATTTCATCGCAATCGTTGCATTCAATGCCCTGTGCAGCTTTAGCTCTCTTCAAAGAAGAAATATATTCTTTTATAATAGTAAGTTATTATGGACTTTGGTGGTTCATCTACACTTGTACTTCTCTTTAAAAACCTGTTCTAATTTATAATTAATTATGAGAACGAAAGGAAATGATAAAAATTTATTCCCCAAAGTATTTTCATCCTTCATCCTCCATTGCTTTGACTCAAGAAACTTCATTCTCTAAGATTGAATTTTAGATAAAATTTGTTAGTAGTTGTTTCTTAAATTGATTTTGTTATCTACTTCTCTTACAATAGTAAATTTGAATTAGGATGGAAGTTATTACACTCTAAAAGAGCTAGATCTTGCTGAAGAATAATAAACGTATCGCAGACTTAGCGACGGTAAAATTTAACGTTGAATTTAGATAAAATATAAGATTATATTTTCCGCTTTATAATTTCAGATCAAAAGGTGTTAAATACACCCCATAAGCTGCACCATTGATCTCTTTTTTGATTACGTCATTGAACTTAAAAATTGTGATATTAAGAATTAAATTTACTGCAATAATTATCTCGTGATTGGGAATATCTCATTTAATTTTGTGTCTTTTTCACAAATACAAGTACTTGATTTATTAAATCTCTAGACAAGGTGGAAAACACTGAGGGAAATCATAGTGTGATATGAATAAAGAAAAAGTTCTTGAAGATTTTTTACTAGGGTAAAGCTATTCTTAGTGACATAATTTGTATATAATTCTCTTCAAAAAGAGGTTTTTAGAAACGTTTATAAAGAAATTTAGAAAGACTATACATGCAGGAATTCACGGAGCTGATGACTGGACATATTAGAAAGTTATCCTTGTTAAGATTCACTGTGTATGCTACTGTTACTTCTAGAAGATAGACCAATCCGCAACTCTGGGCGAAGAATTACCTCAAAATTGAAAATTTTTGGGTTGTTTCACTATTGCAATCCACGAGTGATTTGTCAAACCCACAGCAGAATACATTAATTTAGACATCCCATGTAGAATTAATCTCACAGTTCATCCCCACTGCTGGGGAATCTGCCAGCACATCACAACTGTAACGACATAACTTGTCAAACTCCCACTAAAATGCACTTTAAAATCTATTGCTAATCAAAGTTTGAATGAAGCGTTCGTTCCTCCGAATATGATAACTGATATGATCAAAAATGTTTTTCAATCGTGTCATATATATAATTCTTACTCTAAAACAATTTATTAATAGTATCACATTATTAAAATATTTATCCAGTTTCTCATTTAGACATTAGGTTCAAAAACGGTCCAATTTTATTCCAACTTAGATGGAACCGATAACAAAATTTTCAAAGTATACGCATATTTTTCATATAAATTGGTTTATCTTCCGATATGTAAGACGGACCTGATAGCCCGGAAGCGATGCAACATCACTGACGAAGGCAAAGTCTTGCTGCTGTAGTATTTGCTGTTGCTGTTGAATCTGCTGCTCCTGCAGCTGTTGTAACCCAAGTAGAAGTTGATCAGCGGGGGACGCGACACGATCGACTACATGAGAGGACCTATCTTCTTCGACCTGAAAATTGAAATATTTTATCGATTCTAAAATTGATAATATCAAATCCTAGGCCTGGTTTTATTGTCATTGTCTAAGTTGCTTAACGTTCCCTGTAGACATGCGATACTTATATTTGGTTCGAGTTCATTTGTTTACTCCAATTCTATTGCTTTATGAGCAAATCCAATATTTCCCCATTCTAACCAAAAGTTTGTAGACTGGAAAGAGACAACGTGTGATATCTGTTAAGACGTAAAGAAAAGAAGATACCTAACTCTAAAGTTAAGGCAAAATCAATAGTAGGTGCACAAATCGCCTTGACGTAAGAAAAAAGACGGCATTTGGAGAAAAGGACTGTAGAATGTTAAAAGAAAATATAAAGAATGATTAATAATGATAAATGGTGACACATACACGGAGTTCAAAATGAGAGAGGGAACTGGCAAAAACCAAGGACTCGGGGACACGATGCTCTAAAGGGACCAAGAAAAACGAAAAGGGAGCAAAGACAGGAAAAGAGAATGAAGAGAACTCCACAAACGCAAGAAATAAGAGGCAGAAGAAAAAGAGCTGGAGGTGACAACGAGCAGAGGAGCTGCTTGGCACCTGCTTGGCGTCGGCGAGCGCCAGCCCGCGCTGGATGTCCTGGAGCGAGCGCGTGAGCGCGGACGCGTCGGCGGCCGCGGCGCGCGCGGCGTCCTCGGGCGTGGGGCTGCTGAGCGTCGGCAGGTCCATGTCGGCGGCCGACAGCCGCTTCGTGCGCTTGTCAGCGGCCGACGCCGCGCCCTCCTCCGTCCCCACCGCCGCGTCCCCCGAGGGCACTCGCGTCGAGCCCCGCCGCTTCACCCCCTTGGGCGGCCTCGTGGGCTGAGCGTCGGGCGGTTGGGCCTCGCCGGATTCTTGCGACACCGACTGTGCACACCGGACAGTTATATATCAAAACGAAAACATTCAGTAGAATGAGGTACATAATAATTATTATTACTATAATAATAATAATAATAATAATAATAATAATAATAATAATAATAATAATAATAATAATAATCGACATCAGTATCATCTACATAAAAATTCGACAATAATGCTGCTAATAATACTATATGGAATATGTGCTCATTTATTGAATTCCTATAACTAGACACACTATTTTTCTGTCTTGGTAATACAATCTTACCAGTACGATTAAATATTTTCCTGTAACCATAAAAGGGATCCTGTGTACATTTTCCAATTGGATAGAAAAATTGAAGGTTGTTTGTATATTTTATAAGCAGCATTAATGCAGACGATAGAATAGATAAAATTGTGCACCATTTGGGGCTTCTTGTTTAACAAAGGTATTCACAAAATACCTTTGTGAAAATGCATTATATTTGGAGAAAAATATTAAGCAGTAAAATTCTACATGAATTCGTGGATCTTCGAAATATTGCAGAGAAGAAAGTAAAATATCTTTCACTGATCGTTTAAAATATGCCCTGAGTTGTAAAAATTGATTGTATTATTCATAGGGGTCCTTGAAACATGTTCTGTGAAAATCATAATTTGAAATAATTAGTAATTTTACTAATCATAATTTTGCTTGAAAATACCGAATACGGCTTTTCATTTGGAAAAGAAGTTGCGAGATTTGCTCCATTAAGAGAATAATTGTCTCATGTGGACTGTCACATCAGTCATGGAGTCAAAGTGCTATTATAAATGCCCTTCCTTCGACACCAAACCTTCTCCTCGATCGTCAGCCAGCCTCGTCGTTCATATTGCGCACCTTACGACTTGTTTTAGAATTATACCGAATCACTGAGAATCGAGAACCCAACATTCTAAATAGAAAATAACCGCACTTTCGGGGCACCACGACTTTACTGAAAGAAGCGATTTACATTCTTCAAACGGTATTGAATTCACTCCGAGGTGATGCCACAGGAAACCTGAATTGGATTCAAAGCTGCCACCGTTTAGCCGTGCGATCTCAAAAAAGAATTTTTGAAATTCTTAAGCGATATGATCTTCACACATCGTGCCCATTAGGCTTACATCAATAAGGCACCAAAAACTCCCCTACCACCTCGCCAAAGAACAGCCTGCAGATGCCGAGTCACGCACTCTACCGCTGCGAGAACCAATTCTAAGATCATTGTAACCAAAATTGAGATGTCGTATGAGATGGCGTACGTCGTATGAGATGGAAACGGCTAGCGAATGACTTCGAAGTGATTCGAACACACAAACTTCTCATCACCAGTCAGACACAGTCGCGCCAAGCAGTACACAGCGAGTGTCTCAAAATATTTCAGAAGCAATTAACATCTGTATTTGCCACCAAAATTCTATTATTTATGGCTAATTTCCTAGGGAGTCCGCTGTTGCGAGGTGACTTCTTCTTTCTAAAATGGAAATATCACATATCGATTCTTACACCAAGAGCGACGTATGACAATAGCATACGATGACCCCTACGTGATTCCAACGCGCAACATTCCGGACTGAAGTCAGACGCGCTACCGTTGCGCCGCGGAGTCGCCTGGCTGCGGCTGAGAGCGTGAATGGTCAGAGAGACGTTCCTGAACGTGAACTAATGCTCTTCATCATTGGGATCCAACAAAACAACGACCACTGCCCCCACGTGATTCGAACACGCAAACGTCTGACTTGGAGCCAAACGGGCTATCGTTGCGCCATGTAGTAGACCGTAGATTCTTCCACATTCATTAGACGCCGTTATCATTATTCTTTGTGTCCACGCTTTGAATTATTTTAGGATTATTTCAAAATAACACCGATGACGAAGTGATTCGAACTTGCAACCTTCTGATCTAGAGTATGACAAGCGATCGTTGCACCACGGAGTCCACTACAATTATTCAAAGATTCTTAAAACGCCTTTAACTTAAGTTTTTTGTCCATTGTATTATTTGCGGATCGAATCGAAATAACTGTACGACTGACTCCCGACGTGATTTGGACACGCAGCTTGTGGTTTTGAGTGAAAAGCGCTACCGTTGCCCCACAGAATCCACGGTGCATTGTCAAAAATTCTTCAGACGCTATTAACGTCAGTATTCGCGGTCAATAGTGTGGTGTCAATTATTCGTGGTTCATTTCGAAACAACTGCATAATTAGTCCCGACGAGATTCGAATATGAAACCCTCTAGGTCTGGAGTCTACGTGCTACGCCGCGGAGCCGGTAGCCGGTATTTAAACGTTCTTCAGACTCCTGGACCTTCAAGTCTTCGTGGCCACTTTCTGTATTACTTTATGATCATTCCAAAATACCCGTACGACTGACTCGCACGTGATTAGAATACGCAATCTTCTGATCTGATATCAGACGCGCCGCCGCTCCGCTCCGGTGTCAAATATTCTTAAAACGCCTTCACGCAACCTCTGGAGTCAGACGCGCTACCGTTGCGCCACGGAGTCGCGTGGCTACAGCTAATAGCTTGCATTATCAGAGAGACGTTTCTCAACGTGAACTAATGCTCTCCATCATTGGGATCCAACATAACAACGACCTGCGATCCCGACCTGATTCGAACACGCAACCTCTTGAACTGGAGTCAGACGCGCTACCGTTGCGCCACGGAGTCGCCTGGCGATGCCTCATAGCTTACATGATCAGAGAGCCCACAGCTAGTATTTAACCTGTCTTCATATGCGTTTAGTGTCAGTATTTGTTTCCAAAATTGTATTAATTTCGGCTCATTTCAAAATGACCGTATGACTGACCCCAACGTCATTCGAACACGGAACTTCCTAGTCGGCAGACAGACGCCCTACCCTTTGCGCCACGGAGTGGACCGATATTTTCATATTGTTCAGACGCCCTTATCTTCACATTTCTGGCCACTCTCTATTTTTTAGGACCATTTGAAAATAGTCCATATGACTGACCCCAACGCGATTTGAACTTGTAACGTCCCAATCTACAGCCACAGAAGCTACTGTTGCGCCACGGAGCCAGCGGATTCTATTATTCCCAGTCTTCAAATCACGCTAACTTCTTTCTTGGTCTATCATTTTGCCAATTAATGTATTATTAAAATAATAAAAATAAATATGCATTATTTATGCTATTATTAATTATGCAACTGTGAATTGAAGGAATATGTACATTTAAAGTTACGCTCCTGTTGTTCTTGTTTTTTGTACATTGTTTAATATAGGAAGAATAGTATAAATGTTCACAGATTTTATTTTAATTGATATAGTTAATTTTATAAGAAATTGCATTTTAATAAGAAATAAATAATTTGTCGCATTTCCTGTTTTGAAGTCTTTGTTTTGCATTCCATCTGATATTTTTATGCCCATAGTTTTCCCCATTATTAATTATATTATTTAATTTTCCCGGATACTATTTCCGATTGGGACAAAGCTGGAGTTTTGACGCTCCTTTAAAAATCTGGTGTTTTGGCGTCTCTGTTTCTTTAGCCGTATGACGAGGAAAAGCTCAGGGAGGCGAAGTTTGGAAGTTATAGTGATGGAAATGTCTTGTTCGCCCCACTTTTACCCGGAGCATAGGAATCAAACCAGGCAGGGGACACTGTTTGCTAGCCGGCAAAGTTGGACAATCGACACAAAATACCAAATACGTATGTAAATTTATTTTATTTATTTATTCATTCGTTGTTCTTCTTTGCTAGCGAATAGCCCGACTTATAACAAACTTGCATGCATCCTGAATTTACCGGGGCTCACTAATATAATCTCGGTAGTAGGTGCAAGTAATTTTATCATCGGATCAGCATTTAACTACACCCGATCTTTATCCTTGAAGGTCGTTAGCCCTGGGGGCGTGAAGGGAGAAAGGACGTCACACACATACAGACGTCCACAACACAACCATGCCTCAGGCGGGACTGGGGATTTTGAGGTCCGAGACCGCTACGGCACAACTGCCTTTTTTCTCTCTTCGTTCTTTGGTGCAGCTGTGTTGTCTGTTACCTGCCCGCTGCCCGCGGCGCTCTGGGCGAGGTTCTCGAAGGAGTCGCCCTGGCCGCTCTCGGCGTCCTGCTTCCTGGGGCGCACGCTGCCGGCCTGCACGCCGCTGTCCACCTTGCGCTCCTTTGCGGGCCTCGCAGCCCTGTCCTCGGCCGCCAGCTCCGCGCACTGGCGCACCAGCTCCGCCGGGCTGCTCTTGGTGGACTGGTCCACTGGCCCCAGCCGCTCCTCGATCGCCGCCACCTGCCCCAGCCCCCAGCCACGCACAACATTGCAGTACAATGGCAGATGGAAATAGTCGTCCCACTGAGGGTGGGAAAAGTGCTTTTCCAAAAGTTAACTCTGGGTAATAATTAATAAAATTATTATACTTTTTGTGTACGATTGTTTACTTCTCCCATTATGGATTACCACAACATATCTGCTACCACCACGGATTTTATTGTAGTATAAATAATTTTGAAACGGTTTTGGATGGAATGGCCGGTCTTCGGCAAAAATTATTTGACCGACTACTTCCTTTTATTTATGCGTTTTTGTATTGTAATTTAAATTTAAAATGCCTGAAATTTGTCTGAACTGTCTCACTCATAAGAAAAATCACTGTTAACATAATTTAACGGTTATTTCGGTGACTTCCATCTAATTGTGATAAATAAAGACGCAAACAACCCCGGCTTATGTCATCTAATGAATGATTTATATATAACTCAGAATAAGTATTATACTTCCACGCGCTAATTTATTTTATTGCTTGTGTACCATCAGGCTATAACTGATTGGTGAAAGAGTCCTGTAGGTTATTGTCTTTTATTTGTCGAACTAGCGCAAACACATCAGGGGCACTTACATATTTGGAATACGTTGAGGGTCATGCGAGTTTGCGTGTCTCGGGTTAAATATTTTTTAAAGTTCAGTTACGTCTGCTGGTAACAACGTTCTATGCTGCCCACCTGTTGGTGTGGAACGCGTAATGGAGTAATCCTCCTCTAATATTCGTCGTCAGTTGTAGGCATTGCCTTTTATATCTTCAGCGAGGGGTTCCCACACGGTGACTCATCCAAGAGCTCACTATGCCTCGAATTGTTAAACCTCCGTGACCTGACGGGGCGCGGTTAAGCGATTCGGCTAGCGACGCTATTTACCTGTCAGCTACACATCCTAGGGTTAACCCGTCCAGGTAAAACGATAGGACAAACACTGCACGTATCCCGAACGTGTATGAGTTCTTTTCAAACTAATCGGTTCACATTCAACGATGTACCCAAGAGCCCTTTGGGGTGGTGTCCTCACCTGGTAAGCGGCCTCTTCCTTGGCCCTGGGGAGGCTGGCCTTGGCGCTGGCGAAGGTGTCGTAGACGGAGGCGCGGGCGTCGCTGAAGGACATGTCCTCTTCGGAGTCGGGGGACCCCGAGCCACCCACGGCCGCAGCGGCGGCGCTTGCTGCACCAGAGGATTAAAGGACTAGAGGCTGGACTAGAGGCATCGCGCGGCGGCGTTCGCCTCGCGCGCCGCGCGGAGAGAGCATTTTTAGAGATTCCTTGTACCACTACCAGACTGTTCCAGAATGGTGCACACGAACGGGAATGGATTATAGACGCACCGTGGAATACAAAGGTTGCAGAGTGGAGATTTTCTCGTGAGATGTAGGGGAAAAGTTTCCTGCCGACTTTCCGTAATCCGTCTACCAAACTGGCAAAAATATATTGAACAAGAACGGGAATGGTAGGTTTACAAACCTACAATATAATTTAAGGCTTGAGGATGAGGTTTATCTCGTTAGGCGTAGGGAAGAGTCCCCTACAGATTTGTCTGATGGTATCTCCGCTCGACTGCTCAAGAATATTGAGTGCTCAACAATTGGAAGAGCCTACGGACGTTCGTTAGTAGCCATAGTGAAGGGGCTTGTAGGCGACGCATGAGAAGGAGACCCCTATCGACATGGCGTGTTCTCGCCGAGTTGTTGGACGGATGTGAGATTGATTGGAGGATGCCACGGTCAAATCGACGTACGGTCAAGGAATTGACGTCCTAGTTGTGTGACGACATTATATTCCAAGAGCATCAATAGTCACCGCCACCGACCGCATGGTGTCTCCACACGGGAAGGATAATTCCCCGTCGGGAGCAGACGAGCAAGTGGAGGGCACAGAGTAGTGCTTTAAAATGTTTAGAGCATGTGCAATGAAAGGTTCCATGGAACAACTGAGGAACGCTAACCCTTGTGAATGTTATTAGTATATCCTACGTTTTTTGAAAAGAAAACGAATAAAGATATTTATTAACGTTTTTGAAGTAATTACTTTAAGGTAAGGATGAATGACGTAAAGCAAAGAAATTCACTACACATCCTAACTTTCAATAATTCATGCACATGCTCATTTCTTAACTGACAATTAACTCTAATTAAATAATATCATATACAAAATTCATCACTGTTTTGAGAAATATTTGTGAAGAAGATTTTGACAATTCAATTTGTACAAAAGAGCCGCGAGAAGAGTTCACGCAAATAATCCCAATTGCTTCTTGTCTGGGGCGTATTTTCGTTCGGAATATATTGACCGGTACAAACATAAATGCGTAGGAATAATTCCGGCATGTACGTTTTTGCATTGCTAATGAGCCGAGCCGCCGAAGGAGAGTACCTTTGGGCGCCGCCGGGTGGAAGCCTTCGCTGCGGCGGCGCGGGGGCCGGCGCGGCGCGGGCTCCTCGGGGCCGGGCAGCGGCGCCAGCGCGCGCTCCAGGAAGTCGGCGTTGAGCTTGTCGAAGGGCAGGCCGTCGTCGTCGTCGGGCAGCGCGGCCGTGTGCGGGCTGTCGTCCGAGATGCTCAGCTCGTCCACGTCGCGCTCCGTGCGCAGGTCGTCCTCCGCCGCGGAGAAGTAGTCGCCCGTCACGTCGATCACCACGGCCTCCATCAGGATCTTGCCCGAGTGGGACGACTCCTTGACGAAGCGCATGGGCGGCAGCTCCACCACGTTGTGTTCTGCGGGACGAGGCGCAGCGTCAGCCAATGCACAGCTTACGGCTGCTTGCACTTGGACTACTAAAGAGGCTTTCGGTTTAAAAGAGACTCTGAACTCCCTAGAGAACTCAAATGATAAACTACAAGGTTGACCATTAATAAGCGAAATTAAATAATAATAATAATATTTTCACATCATTATCAACAGGTTATTTACTATAGTTGACTCTTCGTTGAAAATTCATGTTATTTTAATGTTTTAATAATTTTGTTAACTTAAATGTTTCATAATTGAAAATTTTGTAAATTGATCCAGGAAGGCAACATAACCATCGCAATTTGAGACATATGGATAGTTTTCTAGAACCCATATTTGATATTTCTTAAAGGCGTGTTTTCATCAACGAATAAAATGAAGCATTTATTGTCATATTTTAACCTTTCAAACGCCTTGGTATCATTGACCAAATTTATTGCTTTCTAAACTTTAATGTTTTAAAATTATTAGCATTGCTCTAGATTGGATATCTTGGTACCTTAAAATCTCACGGAGTGAAAATTACTTTCAGGCATGTATTATGTCAGATCAATTCAAATTGGGGTTCCGCAAGGTTGGGTTTTGGAGACTTTGCTTTTATACGTAAACGATCTGCACTCGTCAAATAAAAATATAAGAGTTCTCCTTGCTTATTAAATAAATGCTCTTTTCAAAAATATGGTAAGGAATCTGATATCTGAGTTCTAAAGTATTGTTTTTTTAATAACAACTTACTGGTAAAAGAAGGAAAAACCCAGTTAGTTCACCACTTTTCCAATTCAAATAAATAATTTTATTCTCCGTTGAAAATTAACGACGTTGATTGATGAAGAAGTAGAAAATGTTTTAGGATTTCATTTCAGTCAAATAGAATAGAACATTTATTGAAGAAGACATTAAGTAAGTTCATTATGTTACGAATTCAGTATTTTTTTCAAATTCGGTCAGCCTTCAAGTAGATCATTTTGTATGTATTGTAAATACTCGTTTGTGGCATAAAATGGCATGACAGGCTAGGGAATCACATCGTGTAGCACACACGTACAGATTAAAAATATGCACGGATAATAAGCTAACTTTATCCACGCGATTACTGCAAGCGTCTCTACTGAGCTTGGAATACTATTATTGCATTTCCTCCGTCATTTACAAATCAATGATTTTGTAAAAAATTGGCTTACTCTATGGGGGCCCTTTTTTCATGCAATACCCATAACACACCATGTAGGAATCATATTCATTATGTGCCAATAACAATACCCCATGTCGAAAAGTCCACTAATAATACTTTTACATTCTTTTATTAGATGACAATAAACAATTAAAATCAATGCACAAATTGAAATGCCAGGCAAACTATTTCCTGTTGTGAATAATTATATTTGACAATCAAAAACTATTTAAAGTATCAAAACCGAAAATAATGTTGATATTGGCGTGTTGGTTTGAAATTGTATTATTCTAAGAGACTGAATTTGCCTGTGCAATAGTGAATTATTATTACCAAATATTTCAGTCGGTTACTGGGGCAATTCACCAGATACACGGAGCAAATTTAACTGATTTATAAAAATAAATTCATGTAGCCAACGCGATCAATTTCTTTGGAGAGAATTGTCCGAAAATTTATAACATATACTGCTGTCGCCAAAATTAAGAGGCACTTTGTTTTTGTTGTTGTTATTTTTGAAAGTCGCATCAACATCTAGATCATTAGCGATCACTATTGCATTTAACACTATGGCAATTCTGAAGATGACATGATATGGTGATGAGGTGATAGGGGGTGAAAGAACAAACACAAATACAACCAAGCCCGAGGCGGGACGCGAACCCGGGATCTTTTGGTTCGAGATCGCTATGGCACTGCTCATTTCACGATCGCTCCTTTAACAATCTTAATGATCTCGGCTATTCAGTCCGACTAAGAAGCACTTTGTTTACCCAACTATTTTACAATTAGAAGATTAGGTGGAAGAGAAAGTTGAGGATATAATAATAACACTTAGTTTTGTCACTAATAAATAACATCCCTAAACATTATAGACTCTATTCACCTCTTGTATTTTTGTCCACCTTCTAGTTTGTCAGAAACATATGATCCTTTTGTACTTTTCAAAGAAACATGAACAGTTGAAATTTTATTATTTTATCTGAATAGCAAGATAAATTCGCTCAACTTCTAAATCGGACCCACAAAATATAGCAATTGTGAATATTTCTCTTTTCTTAAAATAGTTGCTTATATTTTTTATCAAATAATTTTCGAATATTGAAAAACACCATTAATTTGTAGTATAAGAACATCATTGCTTTTTCAGAGATTGCTTGTTTGTATTCGATATTTTAAGCGAAGTAGTTCAATAAACCTCTCAACAATTATACTAATTTGTTTCTTTTCCTAGCAATCTCTCCTGTTCATGGTAACGTGCACGAGGTGTCTCAGAGGACCCATTCACCTTCCCCTCAGTGCGTCGGAATGCGAAGAGGAGAGAGTTTATCCCCCCCCCCCCCGCGCCCGTCAAAGGAGTCAATTTCAAAAGGACGGCGCCCAAAATAACCAACACGGACACCCATCGCGACTGCTTACTTTTCACACCCAATCCCCCAATCCCCACTCCTGACTCGTGGTATACAAATAATATACAGCATTGTAGGAGCTTCACGAGCCCAGATTTACATTTTTATTGAATAAAAAATCGAAATAAGTATGAAATCATTTAAACAATGGATGTCTAGAAGTAGTCAAAATGCCTTTTTTTTGCGGACAAAATAGTAATTTGAGTGCGATATACCTATATATATACATTTATATATATATATATATATATATATATATATATATATATATATATATATATATATAGGTAGTCTTGTGGCATTGTCGTTTCATAGCTCCTTTGCAGTCCTCAGATATGCCCCATTTAGTTACAGTGTAAACTATTATTATGATTTTGTAAATAATAAATTTGCTTAAATATTACGGAGTATAGGACACTCTAATGGATTGGACATCTATTCTATATATCGAGTAACAACTGTAACATTACCAAGCTCCACATACGTACTGAAGAAGTTTGATTATGAACTTTTAGCTTTACATCCGAAGAAGACTCAGTACAATATAGAGGCGAAATGAGTCTTTAATTTAAACGTACCTTCAATCATTGATTTGAACCATTGTCTTCATCTTTTAGCCATTCTACTCTTTTATATAATTTATGTTTGACGTATTTGAATTTGAATTATTTTTGACGTATTGAATTTGATATTTATTTTAATGTGTGTCTATGTGTTAATATGGTAGGTATCTGGTACGAGTTTAATTTAAATTAAAAAAACAACAACTTTAGTCTAAAAGAGATATTCTGATATATTACAAATGTTATTTGAATTTCATAGACGTCATTTGATGTGTTGTTTTGAACAAAATCAGCCCCTGTCCGTAGTTCTTAGCTCCGAAAATTTAAGCGGTCTTGATGTAAAGACCATAGTCAAGGGTTTTTTGGTAAAATAACCATTTTCCTTTGAATATAAGTTTTCTCCGTGGTTATTTTTCAAGGAGATATTATGTCAATCTACAAAGGGTGATCATTTGTTTTGTGAATGTGGTTATTCTCCATAACAAGTATTTTTGCCCTGAATGTTTGGTGATAGCATATAATCTGTTCTTGTGGCATTTACGTCCTTGTGTTGTGAATCTGAGCAAGCAAATGAAAAAGTAACACCTAAGAAATAGATTCTACTTCAGATGTAGAAAGAACAGAATGGAAGAGATGTAAACCAAAGAAACAGAGGAAAGAGGATGTAGTAAAAGCAAAGAAGTTTAAAGGAGAATCACATTTTTACCACAAAGAAATGTTCAGAAGTTGTCTAAATATTTAGAGTCACGTGCTAATTGACATTTTTATCTAAATTTGTCTTCAGTGGCGGATGCTAATGTGGAAAATAAAAACACTGATGATAATAATATTAAAAGCAATGCGAAGAAAATTAAGTTGGTCAATAATATTCCAAATTGAGTTAGTGAATTAACTTCTTGCATCATTCCTTCATTATTGTAATATTACTGCCCCACTTAAATATTTTTATACAAATGTCGCAATTAAAAACGCACCCCACACGACCCAGCTGGAACGAGCTCTAAGCTCTGAACTGGTTCCCCGACGTGTGCGTTAGTGTAGTGCATCTGAGCGTGTGTAAGGGGTAAGGATAGAACAAGGAAGAAAAATGAAAAATTGTGCGAGGTCCACGGTCTCTTTATTAGGTACTTCTCCGGCATTCCGCTGCTATTGATGGGAAAAACACGGAACACTCCGCACAGGGGCGCCGACTCCAAACAGCAGCGGAAATCACCGAGCTATCTAGCTACTGTCGAAGGCCACCGCCGTCACGACTGGAACCCTGAGCTAAACTCAGCCGATATGTGTAATTATTTAATTCCGTTTTTAATACCCCCTCTCGATCAGGTTTTGTACAGTTTCCCTGATCCATTGAGCAAATGCTGAGATGGCCCCTTATTTTGCTTCTGGACGTAAATGTAGCTTTACTAAGCGCACCGTTTGTTGTACTTTCGTTTTGTTTGTAATGGTAGGAGTAGAGGTAAAGGCGAGTTACTATTTTGTTGGCAATGCAGAAAAATCTTATTTGCAATTCGTGTACCGATGCAAATACGTTTTCTATAACTCGGGAGCAAACATGTCTAGTTTTTTCAAATATTGCTAATGTCGAACTTTTTAAAATGTATTTTTATTTATTTCTTTTAAACTTTTACTCATCTTTCGACTATTTAAAGTTAAAATGACTGGAAGGGATTCAAGAACTGATGAAAACGTGCGCGGACGATCTTCACCTGCAGTTTTTACTGTTTTTTGACTCAATCAATCTAAATCTCCGAATACGCCTCGCGCGCACAGCGCACCCGCAGCAAGTGCTCACCGGAGACGTGCTCCGAGAGCTGCTCGGCGTACATCTCCACCACCTGCAGGGCCTCCTCCTCGGTGAGGTCGGGCGTCTCGTACAGCGACACGGACACCTCGCGGCCGTCGAAGGAGAAGGAGATCTCGGGCCGCTCCTCGGCCGTGATGGAGCGCTCGGTGGCCGGCTCGTACATCTGCGACGTGCGCTCCTCGTGGATGGTGGAGAGCGACGGGTTGCGCGCGATGGGGTGGCCCGCGCCGGGCGGCGCCGCTGCGCCCCCGGGCTCGCCCACGCGCGCGCCGCCCTTGCCCAGCAGGCGGTCTGCGGACAGACAATTTGACCACAATAGAATATCTCGTATGTCGTAGGAGCTACATGGGAGGTTTTCGTAAGTTTTTTTCAGAAACAGTATTGCAATAAATAGACATTTAATAATTATACAGAAGTGTAGATTGCCTAAACTTAGCCAACTGTACATTATTAAATCCAAAAAGTGTTTTACCTTCTGTAAAATTTTGTTTCTCACATAGGAGGTTGCCTATCATCAGCGGCTATAAATTAATCACAACGCATTCGAAAATAATTTCTATTATTAATTGTACTTCTCTCGACAGTACTTCACACAAGTTGCAACTGGTTTTGACGTTAAAATAAAAAATACATATTTTCACCACACACATTTTTTTAAAAACTTATTTCAAGTTAATTTATATGGGTGCAAATTGTAATTGCTCCAAATGACGCAAGGGTCAGCATATCCCATACTTTCAAGTATATTACTGAAACTATATTAAAAGAAAACAATGTAGATTGCGGCCATGTGAGAGGTGGCTATGATTTTGTTACCGACCCAAGAATTAAGGCAAAGTCCAAAAACAATTTGATGACTTCGATTTTGACTGAAAATTCAGTTATTTGCTAGTTATTCCATCTATTGTTATGCCGGCAGAATTCTCATACTCAGTATGTCAGTTCCTACAATACAGTTAATGTCATGCGACAGTGAGTCTCCATGTTAAAGGCCGCCCGCTTGCAATATGAAGGCTGTGTTTTCGAACAGCAGGTTTTATTTCTCGCTTTTGCACGTACTAACGTAGTAAAGAAAATGAATTGTAGGCTGCGGCAGAAATCGACAATTTTTCAAAATATATTTTGCTCAGATCTTGTTACGAAAAAGAGGATAAATCCTAATCCCATATAAATGAAAGCAGGATTCACGTTTTGGACGTTCTTGAGAACGAAAAACTCACGGAAAATGTCTGTCCGACTTTTGGTATCAGGGGTCATTGACACGTGTTTTTCTTCCAAAAAATCGCCGTTTTGCGCCGCGGTTGTATGCAAGAAAGGAAAAATCCATAGTCACTTAAATAAATATATATTAGTCCCAACTTCAACTAAAAGGGTCATTCTAGAATTAAAAGTTGGTTTAAAAAAAGTGTATTATAACTAGTAACTTATCAATAAGGGGTGCAATAATGTGATTACAAAACATTTATTCTTTCAAATTCAACGATCATTTGATAATGTTACAGGGAAACTTTGGATTTTTTCTCTACGTATGTAACATAATAATTTTTTTGTAAATAAAAAACACATTTATAATACTGAATAATATGCCAGGTTAAGAAGCAATGCAGAACCTGTCTCAATAGCGTAGTATAAACACCAATGACAAAGCAAGACAACACGTACCCTTTGGGTTGTCAACAGAGAAAGCCAGCATGTCGAACAGAAATATAACAAGTATATTACAAACACAGAAGTGAACTCTTGGGAGGAACATAAAAAAATATTATCTGATACAGGTTTCCGATAAAAATAGCACTGAAATAAACTGCTTTCCCTAAAGATCCTTTGCCTCTCGAAGAGGCCAGGGGTTGGAGCTTTCCCAGATGGCCAAGAGCACGTATCAACGGGCGATCCAGAGACGTGGCGGGCGGTGTGCCCCCCCCCCAAGGCACTCCGCCAGCCCTCTCCACGGAAGAGAGCGATAGCGAGTGTTCACGCCGAGGCCCGCCGGAGGGCGGAAGCACAGTGGTGCATAGCCGTTATCGCCGCACGTGCTAAAAATATAACAGCTCAGGAAGTGAATATTAGGGTGATTCTCTCCGTGACGACTCTGTGCGTTTGGGTAATCCATAGAAATACCTTCAACATGACATTAAAAAATTATCCATGATGTGATCTTTGAAATAACCGAACCCTTAAACATTTTTGGGTACTTTTTGTATTATTGCTACAGTAATATAGAATATAGGTAATTATATTTACCTCTATGGAAAGAGTTCACATTCGACTACAATGAAGGATTTTATAAATCCCATGTTTTTCTTTATTTTTAACACACCAATAATATTTTAATAAAAAGTTCAGAGAAAATTGGGGATGATCCTGAAGCATCTTTCGAATAAAAACGCCATAGAGATCTGTTTTCGATTTGCCTAATAAATTGAAAATTAATTATTTTAGAAATCTCTACAGATTTAAAATTAAAATGTAGGAAACTATACTTCATTTTTTCACTATTGAAAGAGCATCAGTATGTTTAAATAGTTAGGTATCCAATGAAATATTTGTATATGAATGTATACTGTTCTAAAACAATCCGTGCTTTGAATTTGAGAGAATTAGGTCTACTGTAAAACAATAATCGAAGTTAGCAATTAAATATATCTTTATTTCAATTAGAAAATAAAATAAAAATATCAATGAAATGACGCTCGGACTATTCTTAGCGAAGTCTGTCATAAATCTCTGCGCACCTCCTCTATTTCCTACCAACAAACACATTACTGCTCCTATTCCAACCCTCTGGGATAATTTCGAAGCACTTACGTAACGAATGCGTCAGGACACAGGCCATGTCCTACGTCTTTTCTTGTATCTAAACCCACTGTCCTTTGATGTAGTTCTTCGCTTCAATGAAAGTATTGAATTAATGAATTCCGACTTAATGCAGGATCAACAAATATGAAATAAGTATGGATATCTTCCAACCATTCCACAAGAATATAAGTTTGTGCACATTAAAATCAGGCAAAAATGAATTGTTAAAATCTATTACGTGGGGCTTCTAGCGCCTATTATTTTTCTAACTTAAATTTATTGTATAATAATTATTAAGAACCTATGAAGGAGGGTAAGGGTTATACAGTAGAACCAACTACATTGGACAGTTATCACGCGTAATTGCTTTTAGTTCGGGTTTAGGTTTTAGGTCATCGATTATGTATTCCTGTGCTGTGAGTATAGACGATTCAACCACTTTTCTCAGACCCTGCTTGTTTATTTCAATTTTGCGTGCTTCTCCACAGTATACCGCAATCAAAGAGGCTTCTTTTTACACTATTGTCCCCAAAATGTATAATTTGGTCCCTCACATCAACTAATTATAGCAATAATACCCACGCAAATGAAAATAAATATTTACAAAACATATTTTGCAGTGAAATTTTCGAAATTGAAAGCAATGTTTAAGATTTAAAGAATAAGGTATTCATCCTAAAGATTGTCATGAAACTGAAGGGAAATGTTCAAGAGAAACGAATCTTTCCTATTTGGTGAAAGACTAAGACATGTTTAAGAGCCACATAAGGATTTCAGAAATCTGGGAGGAAAATGAAAAATGTAATATAATAAATACAAGAAATATAAATTTTTTAAAAGTCTCGTAGGTGAACACATATTATGATGCTTCTGGTATGTTTGCTTCTATATTTTTTGCATCTGAATCCAAAGAAGTATTGTGATGGTCTGCACATCAAGTTGATCAATAGGTTGTGACTTTGTCGTATTTACTTATTGTTTGAGGCATTCCCATGTCATCTTTGACTGGCTAAAATCTACTATAAAATGTTTAAATGTAGTATAATAATATAACTCCGAAACTGTACACAATATTGTAAATCAATATACGTCCGTATCGCAAGCATTTCGTCAACCAAACTTGTAGAGAGTTGAGTAGATAAAATGAGTTGATAAAATTACATACACTTATATTTGAATCTCCCTCGTTCCCTGCGATTGACAACAGTCCGCTCCAGAAAGCGGAAAGGTACACTCGTAATGGCTCTGTTCGGCTCCAGGTCCCCACAATACTTATAACACGTGGGAGGCCACTGAGAGGGGAGAGGAAAGAATCAAGGAGAATGAAGGCAATAGGTCAACGCAATAGAAGGGAAGAGAGGAGTCCACGGCTCTCACCCTCGAAGCCGAGGAGGGACGCAGAGCTGGCCACGGTGCCCATGCAGTTTCGGGCCTCGCACGTGTATGTGCCCAGGCAGCAGGTCCCGTCTTGGCCGGAGATGATGCGGTGGATGTCCCCGGGTTTCAACTCCTCGCCGTCTTTGTACCACCGCAGCACTGGCTGAGGCACCCCGATTACCTGCAGAAGCACGCGGCTTGTGCGCACCATCAGAACAGCAAAGGCACTCACAAAGATGGGCTTAGAAACCTAGCCCTCGCAAATGGTTCCTTCGTTGAAATACATCCAAGAGTATATCATAAAATATCGCACCCCTAATGCAAAAGGGCCACGACTCCAAAATCACTCGCTTCGCAGGAGGGCCTTGGGACGTTTTCTCTAGGTCCTTTAAAACAAGCATTGAATTTAAATTCAATCGCTATCACTTGGCTATTTATGAAACTAAAAAATGACATAGTTGCAAATCACGTAATGGAAAACGGAGAAGCAGCCCTCTTACATTACAATTGATTTCATTAAATACTGTAATCATTTTGGTGAAATTTGAGTATCTCTGAATGAAAATAAATATTTCTCTTATACAGAACTCAAAAAGTGAAGATATGTCTACTAATCACACTGCGTCCTTTACAAAACATAGAAGTTTCTAGAAAGTTATTTATACAATAAAATTCCGTGTAATCCCATGTTATATACATTTTTTCATTTACTTTGTGCAGTTGTAGTAATAAAACTGAGTAAGAATAAATAAAGACACTTAATTTCAGGTTTAGTAGTACTGTTACTGCTGTAGTCTCAAAATTTAGTATTTGGCTGCTCAATAACTTCGTGTTAATTTGCAAAATTATTTTAATAGAAAATTATGATGAATACTGAATCCAAATCATTCATTATAGTTTTTCTTCTGCGTTTGTATAAATTGCATTAATACATAGCATGTGACTTTGATATTAGCATTGCTATTAGCATATCAGCTTGCATATTAACATTGATATTAGCATCATATAGCTTTGAATGCTCTCGAATACAAGCGTTTATGTGATGTGTTCATGCATGATTTTACAGAACTTTCAACAGTAATTAAAACTTAAATCAAGAATGACAATTAATATAGTTCTTTCAGTACTTAAGATGCTATTGTTTCATTTTGGAACAAGTTTATTAATTTGAGCTCCCTATGGAGAGTTAAAGTTGTATTAACACCCAAGTGTCTTAAATTTTGTTTTATACTCCCCTGTGAAAAAAATTACCATCACAAAACTAGTGGTAAACTTTGCACTTCAAGAGTGAGAAGAATTTATTTAACCTTTCGCTTTAGGGATGTGATGTAATAAAGCTCATTATAGAAAATACGGTGCACTTTGCATTTAAAATTCCAATTTCGATAAAACATATTTACTTGTTGCACTATTCAACATTTTAATAATTGATTTATTTGTATTAATTTGAATAGTCAAAAAACACATTGCAACTTACCTTGCATTCTAAGTTGACGGCTCCTTCCTCTGATAATATGGCCCGCAGACATTCCAAGAAACGAGGCTTCTTGTAATGCTTCGGAATGTGAAGCTTGAGAAAGCAAGACGTCACACTGTGACCAAATTCGTTCGTTGCGACGCATTTCCACTCCGCCTGTGACATAATAATTTATTTGCCAAGAAGAATCAAGTTGCGTCTGAATCTTTACACATTAGCAAAATTCAAGATTTGTAATTAATACCGTCCCTGATCCATTGATTTTATTAAAATTATGTTGTTAATATAGAATTCAATAGAGGATTCAATAGAGTTGACTATAAGGACACAAACTAGGGTTAGACGTACACAAGTATTAATCTGTATCGATTAATCTACACAATAAATATCCGATGCGAACAGAAACTAAAAGAAAACTATGAAGTCATTGGCCATGTGAGTAGTGTCGATGGGTTTTGGTAGACACCCGCCGCCTATTATCACACGAGTAGCGACTGAATTCTCATACTCAACAAGTCACTTCCTTCGACACACCTAACGTCATGTGATAGCAAGTCTCCAAGGAAGAGCCCGCCCGCCAATAAATATTTTCTATTCACATGTTCCGTTAAGAAGCAGCAATATACTTTATAAGTGTTGTTTGTAAAGTGACTGCATTGTTTATCTCTTTGTACTATATTGTTGTTCGTCTTGAATTCACAATCACATTAAATGCATGGGAAATTTTAATAGGTGGTTGGTCAAATAATTTTAAATAAGTATGTCAATATTCCGGATATCTAGTGTGCCTTCATTGGAACTGTAATGTTCCCCTGATCAAGTTTGTAGAATAAATAATCCATTAATAAAACATTACAGTTCCAAACGTCAGAAAAAAAATAGAACTTATTAACTGACCATCGAAACCATTAACATTTTCCCAAGAATATACTATATATTATTGCTGTATTTACGAAGAATGTTTTCGTTAAATATTGTAAATATAATAGTGTTCTACAAGCGTATTTTATTTGTTGTTCATGAGCAATGTGTGTCTACTTTTTGGAAAGCCATTTATTCAGGTTTTGTTCAGAAACATTTTTGCTGCTACAAGTCATTAGTTATTAAGACAGTGTTAATATTAGGTTACAATGTGACAACTTGAAACAAAAAATTGTGAGAATCAGACGTTCTCAGAGGTTTCTCTCAGAAAACGGTCAATCAGATATAAAAATAACGACATAATTTCTTTTTATTTACAAGCGTCATGCAAACGTCGCCTGTAAATAACGCAGCTCCTCCTACCTCCCCCAAAGAAATATCACCGGAGAGCTCGATTTCCAAGGCGACTCGCGGACTGCAAGGGGCAGAGGCGCGAGGTTCCCGCACAATGCTCACCTGGTCCGCGATTTCCAGCGGTCGGATGTCCAAATGGCACGTGCCAAGATGCTCCCGAGATAAGTGGTAGCGGTCGCTGTCCACCACGTTCTCGTCGTCTCGATACCACGCTACTGTGGGCTCAGGTGAAATGCTCACTGGAAGAAAACGCATTACAGCTCAATAGTACGATCATGTAATTAGCAATTACATACATCAGAATTGCAATTATCCCAATTGGACGGAAATCGGACATTCTGTTATAGTAAATTCCGATGGCTGGATGGACCTTAGAAATTAAATTCGACACAGAAAAATTTTAAAATTCATGAACTTAAGAACAAATGTAGGAAATGTACTGTATGATTAACAAAAAATATCGTCCCTGCACAGGTTTAATTTTTTTCAATTTTGACTTTTTCCCTTTTTGTAACAAAATCGATTTGGATAATCGAAAATCGGGCTATTTGAACATTGAATAATTAGAGTTCTACAGTAATAAAATGTTAATAAATGATATGGACGTGTACAGTAAGGTAAAATCTTCACTAATCCCATTTGCAAAATTACTGGAATAGCATTATTACTGGAATTTCATAGGGAGATACAACAATTGGCTCAAATAAATTAACAGATGATTTTACCACGTTGAAACTACACATGTTTATTTCTCTGAGTAGCAGTCCGTGTTTCAAGAGAAAGCGAGCGTTTTAAATAGAAGCTTCAAGAAGGCACGACATTGAAAAATAAAACGCTATTTCCATCACTTTTAACACCACTGGTTTCCCTTAATTACGTTTCTCTTGATCTCAACTAACTAATAAACTCCTCCGTTTGAGAGCAATAACGATTCTTAATTATTGCACTCTTTCTTAGGAGTTCTATATATATATATATATATATTATATAATTTATTATATATGCTATATTTATTAGGAATTAAATACATTGTTCTCGATGTAGATATTTGAGTTACATGAAATCATGATTCCAGACAGAGATAAAAAATAGAATGAAGAGAGAAAATAAATCAATCAAGAAGAACTTTTTGGCCTCTTCCTGCGCGAGAAATGCAAGTAAAGGCGCTTTCCGCCCGGGCGGCGCACGCCGTCCACGTTCCAGTTCGTCCCGCGCTTTCACCCAATAGAGCCAAGTTCGCTTTTCAAAATTACGCAGGGCATTGTCGTCGATTTCTGTCAATTTTACATATTGCGAACGTTTAAATTTCTTCCTTCAACAACAATTAAAGGTAGTTATTTTTGTTGGCAATTGTTAATCAAAATTACTATATCCTTAAATAATGTTATTAAATATTTTTAAGAATATTTTCCCATAATTTTAAGCGACCGTTACAAATAATGAGAAAAGGTTTGTTCTCGTGTAGCACTATTATTTATATTAGCACCATACGTTTTATATATAAACAATACCTATACATCAACATTTCGTCTTCATTCATAAAAAATTCTCCGTGTAGCGAATTTTCACGAACTGTTTCAGCGGCAGCGTTTGATGAACTGGAATGGTGATAACAGGAATACACACCACGGCGATGTTCACGGTACAGCGCGAAGTCTGAAAGCGGGCTAACGATACCTTTTTTATTGAATGATTTTCAAAACGTAGGTAATCGGTAAAAAAATAGAAAACAAACCCACAACCGAAAACAAAAAAATATTACTTTAGAGAAATGTGATATTAATTTTTACCATTGTATAATTCGAAAAAAAAAGAAATATCTTTAGTACAACTATTTTAAAGGTATTAAGTCTCTATCTCGAGCGAATTGTTCACCGAAATCCTCTTGATTGAATGAGGAAATTCTGAGGTTGTCCCTTGCTTTGTTTCTGGCCAGTAAATGGAGCAGTTCGCTCCCTTCCCCCAGTCTCTATTTGACGTTAAAGAAAGAAGCACCTTGCACGGTGAGTCGGAAGTCTTCGCCGATTCGGCCCTCGCCGCTCTTGAGGCCTTGCACGAACTTGGGCGGCTGGTTCTCGGTGAACAACTGGAGGCGCTCCTCCTCGTTGAGCTGGCTCTGGATGTCTTCGACGGTGAGCTCGGCGGAGCTGGTGGCCTCTCCCATGCAGTTGCGCGCGATGCACGAGTAGGACCCTACGGCGGAAAAGCGAACGAGTGAACATTAGCACCTGTCATCGAGCTGTCATCGAGGAAAGAAAAATTTGAAATCACATTTTTACAACAGCTAAATGATTTCCACAATTTATATCATTCCCCAAAATGCATATAGAAATTCACAATTTTTGTAAAATCATCGTGACATACGTGAACAAGATCACGGAGTAGATACACCTATATATTTCCCAAGAAGTGGATTTATTATGACCATTCCGAGGCAGAAATTAGTATAATATGTCGGGAAAATAAATAAATAATATAAAGTTAAATAAGCATCAACTTTTACATCAATATAAACAACACCTTAGGGCACGCCAAAACTATAAAACAATATGGTAAAATTATAGCCATAACACCTGACGAATTTTGGTCTCCGTAACATAACGGGAATTCTTAGAGTATTGTTTAATTCACATTTTACATAGTTTGCTGAATCAGTGGTACACATTCTCGATTGTAATGTGTAGGCATATTTATTGTAATATGTAGAAAAAATATAATGCTTTAATTTTATCCAGTGCCTGTGTCAATAGCGAAAAGTACGAGTTTATATTTATTACATTGCTTAAAAGTTTACAAAATCACAAATTCTCTACACTCTTGGAGTGAACAAATACTACTTTGCCAGTCCGGATAGCCGAGATTATGCAGTAGTGCCAAAGGGTCGCGAGTTCGAGTCCCGTCTCGGGCATAGTTGTATTTGTGGTCATCCTCCCCCCCCCCTATAATCACCATATCAAGTCATCTTCAGAGCTACCATACCGTTAAATGTATTAGTGGTCACTAATGACCTAGATATTGAAGCAATCTCAAATGACAAAAAAAAGGTTTTGCGTGGAATATAGCTCTCTATTAAAATAAAACCTGGATTCTGAGAAAGGAAAAAGAGAAAATTCTTCATTCATTGAAAATGTGGGTTTGGAGAAGGATTGAAAAACCAATTTGTAGAGAGCAAGTGACACAAATGATTACACAGTAAATGAAAAGAGATCACTTTGACAGGTCATCAAATGGACCATAAATTGGATAGGACACGGTTGAGAAGCCCCTGTTCGTTGATTGCTGCTTTGGGGAGAATGAGGAAAGAAAAAGAAGTAGAGAGGAAAGAAGATACCAGATGGTGGGTGAAAACAGTAACTGATTCAAAAATATACCCTCATCAATAGAATAATTAAGGATAGGAAAATACTCTATATTATCAGTTCACGTTAAGAAAAAACTGAACTGATGTAAACAAATGCACGTGCGTTTGAATGATTCTCATTGGTTTGAAGTATGCGCTCTGCTGTTGTCGGGAACCTGTCTTCATAGTTCTCTAAAAAAGATATCATTTATCTTCCATCCTAAGTTTCATTACCCTTGCCTGAAAAGTATTGCAACGGTTTCGGAAAAGGAGATCTTTTTGAACTGTATACGTGTAGTTGGGCAATAAGATTATGGCCCTCTGATAGCTCAGCCCACGAACGTGCTGACTGACATGGGTGAGACGCGTGGGTGTATTCAGGTCGTTTAAGAATGTCTGAGAGGGTGGCTGACCCTTCTGTAATTAAACACAAGAGTGTAAAATGTGCGATGTGGTGAAAAGCGCCTCTTTCTGATCGTTTTCAATACGTTATTGCATAGGAATCCGTTGTTACCAGTGAAACAAATAGCTGAATTTGCGGCAGAGTTACCAGGAATATTCTTTTCCAGCGTAATGAAACTCTGGAAAGACCTCACTCTCAAGGGGCAAGGAGAAACAAATCAAATCACCAACTCTTGCGAAATTGTTGCAGCTTGTGAACAGGGATCCGAATGTAACGCGAACCAATTTATACGAATTAATGACATCCGGTTTTGGGTTTCAAAGAAGAGGGAGAAGAAGTATTATTCAGAATAGGAAAGACCTCATTTTCTTTTCTGAAGCAGACTGATCGTAAGTAAAATAGTTGCATGAGCATGACATTTTCATGACAGCTCTTATTCAATTTGAGTTGGAGGGGTATGCTGCTCACATAATCAAAAGTAGTGCGCTAGGAGTTGTCAAGTCACTAGCGTAGTGGGGCGCAAAGATTTCTCCAATTTGTTTACAGGTTTTTTGTTAGAGTGAATGAATAATAGAGCTGACACCACGTGTAAACCTGCCAATAGGGCTGATCTGGGGGGGGGGAGGATCCTGAAGAAGTGTGATAAATATTGATGACTCTCTCCATAACTCACCCAGTGTGTTGGTGCCTGTCAACTGATACACGTCTCCTGGCCTGAGTTCTTGTCCGTCCTTGAACCAGCGTAACTGTGGCGTCGGCGACCCCACCACTTTGCACTCGAAGGACACGAGCCCCTCCTCGGTGAGGATAGCTTTGAGGCTTTCCAGGAAACGGGGTTTGCGATAACTCTTGGGATCTGCAACAACAATCATTACATATGAATTAAACAACAAAATCAAAGTACATGCTAATATGTCACCTTTCGGAGTATTATCCTAAACAAATGTTCCCTCATATTTCATAATAGTGGTTCGTGAACTCAAAATTACTGGGCCATAGCACATAATACACATTTGCATAGAATAGAGTGAATTAGGATTACTGTATTTACAAGCAAATACGACACATTCCCAATAAAGGAATTTATTAAGAGAAGGAAATTTATTGAAATGAGAATTTACACTCTAATCATCCAAAGACATTATAGTTTTACTTGAAAATATTAACAGGTATGCAAAAGTGTGACATAAAAGACTCACAAAGAATAGGTATCCCAGAGTAAAGGGAATGAAAATTCCGTACGTATATTGATATCATGATATAATATGGACAATAATTAGAATGTTAGAGTAAATTTTAAAAAGATAACCAACATTCGTTCAGGAAATATATGATAATACGTGAAAAACTTTCAAACCCTTTAAATCCCACGTTTACAGGGCATTAGTTCGTAGATTTGTAATTAGAATTATATTTTGAGTTCAAGAATGTCCAAGAAAGTATAATCGACATTTACGAGCATGTTCTCTATATTTTGTGCATTTACTCTCATTATTTTGTGATTTGTTAATTATTTACCAAGAATTCATGATTTAATTATGAATATTGTAAGTGTACAATTATATCACTTAGATCCGCAGCAACATTATTCCCAAAGAATATCTTACGTATTTCGTAAGTAAACTTTCATTGTTACAAGCTTTTAAATCAAATTACATGTGTAGGTAAAGAACTCGTACCGAAAATATGCTTGAGTGAGAAAATGTTCCTGGCTTTGCAACTGGACAATAAGTACAGTACTCATAAACCATAGGCTGTCTTGCTCTTATTGCCGTATTAGATTAGGCATGGAATTGCCCACGTAATGGATAAATGGTATGACTGAGACCGTTCTTGTGTTTATCCTTGTCAATGAACATAGAAGTGAAAATATAGTTGGTAGCAATTAGACATCATGGAGTGTGAATTTCGAAAATTGCCCACAATACAACCAATGATGCGAGTGGGTCAATTAACAAGTTTCTAGAGTTTTACTGAAAATTAGATAAAATACATTCCAATAAATAAATGAAGTGATTTAACAAATAAATAAATGAATGAATACTCACAGGCCACCTGGACGTGCGTGGTGGAGATGCCGGCGGCGCCTTCGTTGCTCGTGGCCACGCACTTCCACTCGCCCTCGTCCACGGCCTCCACGGGGTTGATCTCCACCATGTAGCCGCCCAGCCCGTCCTCCATGACGTGGTACTTTTCGCTGGCTTCGACACGGCCTTCTCGGTTGTACCACGCGATGGCCTTTGGCCAGGGCGGCACCCTCACTGGCGACAACGTACACAAGGCCACATGAACGCCCTTTCGGAGCTCGTCCCTCCCACTTGGACCCCTTGCCCTTCCCCTTCCCCTTCCCTTCTTCATCTCCTGCTGGGGAATGGGTATTGATGATTTGTTTCAGACCCGGACACACGATTCTAAGAAATGTCCAAAAACGTGTTTAGCCGCGCGAACCGCGCTCTGTAGCTGGGATGACAGCTCAAAGGCCCGCTAATCCGACGGCCCTCGCACAGGCGACGAACGGCGCAGGGCGTAGGAGGAGCGTCGCTCGGAGCGTCGCTCGGGCGCTGCCCGTCTCGGATCACTCGGAGGGCAAAAGTCAGCGCCTGCGTTACCACGCCGCAGGATAATCATCATTTTAAAGCATAATTTTGTAATGTGTAGCATATACAACAGTGCTAATGGGATAAATTCCTTTTGAATAATAATCTCAACTATAAAATTATAATCTTGGCAGAGGATTATTGCTCGCGACGTCGAGAGCAAAGCTTGTCATACTAGGCGGCCATCTGTCATAGTTATGATTGGCTGTACATTAAAAAGGTTACTTTCGAACTTCATCACAGTTTAGGCTGAATTCCCTAACCATTTACAGAAACCATTCACATCTGGAAATGTACCTTATCCTATTAAAATGTCAAAATACATGTTCATAAACGCTCATTCCATAATACTTTTTATATATAAGTATATCACTAATATACACCTCCACAATAGCTGTAAATATCATCAATTAATAGGCATAGCAAATGTGAAAGCTGACATCAGCAATCGACCTACAGAAGATTGTCCGGTTCAGGTAATGAAATTTTTAAAAAGCAATATTTTCATATGAAATAAAATTTACCATTTTTTAATTATAAAGTAATATCGTCACCACTCACACTAATCATTATCTTATTCACAAAATATGAAATATGGGTATTATCATCAAATCTTTAACGTCATTAATGTTTTGTTTATAATTTTTCCCGAAATATTTTTAGGGTTAGAAAGAATTTCAATCATTTTGAACCGTTAAACATGAAATTCAAAAATAGAATATTGATATTGCTTTTTAAAGACTTAGCCGTTTCAATCATTTTCGTTAATAACAACGATTTCTAGATGTTTTTACAAACGTTTGTAAACTATAAGAATACTTCAATCAGGAAAATATAAACAACTTTTTCACAGTATTTTAAGCAATAATTCATAAAAATGGCATTATAAACAATATTTTTAAGAAGAAGAATTCATTCCGCAGGTTCTATCTATTTTGTACGATTAAAATATATAATTAATAAAGTGCGTGTTAATAGTATTTTTCTATGTATGTTTACTTGAACCGTTTTGAGAGGCAAACAATTTTTCTTACGATATCTCTAAGACTTATCAGTACGCATGATGGGAGAGATTAACCTACCTTGACATGTGAGAGTGACGGGTTCTCCGATTTTGCATTTGATGGGTAGAAGGTCTTTGACGAAAGCGGGAGCGGGTCCAGATGGCACTAAACTGCAAAAGAAAAATATATTTAGTTTCACTTCCAAAAATTAATCATAAAATTAAATGTTCGTTGAAAATTCAATAAGCAACACTTTGGAGTATGTTAAAATATCTTTCGAGAATTCAATGGGTCATGCAATTGTTTAACAGCTTTTAAATAAGGAGCGATTTGAATAAAAAAGTGTTACATCCAAAATACGAAACGATAGCTTGATGGAGACAATTTTTCAGAAATCTTTAATAAAGTTCTATTAAGTCCTGAGTTCTATTCATGACTACATGGTACATTCAATTTTGTGATTTACTTTTACGTATTATTAAAGCTAATACCAGATTATTGTCAGAGGCAACTAAACACAATTATAATAAAGAATAACGCAGAGCTCAAGAGAGCGTGCACAGATTGTTATCTTCCCCCATACTACGTCACACATGTTTTTCACATGTTTATACGTTAAATATAAAAATAAAAAAGTACCTTTGTAATTACAGGAATGGCAGGAAGATGACAGGAACCTCGAAGAGATTCTTTTAATATTTAATAGATATGTTACACTTTCGTCACTTTGATAACGAAATCCAATGTGTCGTAGGGTAACAAAATTAAATACTGCCTACAACACGATAACAGATTTTATCGAAGTCTCTCTTTTTACTACTTTTACTACTACTATTCTAATTATAACTTTGAAAAGCATATAAATGTGATTGTGGAGGTTTTCAAAATATTCATGTAGAAGTAAGGCACAAATACACTGAAGCACAGTGATGATTTACATTTAGATTTATTCAGTTAAAAATATTAAAACTCTATGTGACGTAGGGGGAAAAAGATTATTTGCGCACGTTTTCTTGAGTTCCAGAATCCCTTCCGGTCATTTGAACTATAAGTAGTTGAAAGGTGAGTAAAAGTTTAACATAAATAAATAAAATAAATAAATAAATTTTAAACATAAATTGTAAAAATCGTAAGATTAGCAATATTTGAAAAATAGTCATTTTCGTTTCTGAGTTATAGAAAACTTATTTGCATCGGTACACGAATTGCAAGTATGAATTTTCTGCATTGCTAACAAAATAGCAACTCGTCCTTACCTCCACTCTTACCATTACAAGCAAAAGGAGACTTGAACAAAACGTGCGTATAGTGAAGCTAACTTTACGTCAAGAATCAAAACAGGGGGTCATCTCACCATTAGCTCAATGGATCAGGGAAACTGGAGAAAAACCTGATGGAGATTGGGGAATGATAGGGGTGATGAGTCATAGCGTACTGAAATCTCCCGGAGGAAGTCACGTGTACCATGGCGGCTGAAGCAATATGCGTCACGCTCATGAGGAGGTGCTTCACTTCGGTTTCACTTCGGTTTCACTTCGAGCTTCATAGGAACGCGCGTGCAACATTCCTTTTCGGAAAATTAAACCTGGGAAGGCAAATAAGGATAAGTCTACCCTGTGTCCCTTTACGTATGTATTCCGCCTCATTGCTGACAGCGCCCTTCCTCGCTTCAAACGTGTGCTCAGAAAACAACACATTACGGAGGAAAAAGATGTATGGCACTATGTATATAATGAATTTTATATTGAGGCAATATTATAGTATAAATTACTAGAGTTTAAAAGCACTTATTTTCTCACTTTGTTCTAACTTTTAGCAATTTTCAAAAACTCAGTGTTGAACGTAAATAGGAAATGCACCATTTTTAAGTGTATTTTGCTCTCTTCATGGAAACGTCTGAAAAAAATATTTGGACCTGTTTATGAGAAGATGATTTCTTTATAACATTGCATTAATTTCAAGCGGAAATTACAATACTACTACTTTCAATAAATTGCACATGACATTTTATGTAATGATTAAGACAAAAATATTTAACTTTAATATTATACTTTTGCAAAATTTTCCCTCAATTTTCTAAAATACAATATATTTGGCAAATATGATACCTGCTCCATTTTTACGTCCTGATATACATTTGACGGGAAAATTTAAGGAAAAAAATTGGAACTGTTTTTCAGATAATAATAGTGTAAAATGGCCTATATTTAACACAAAATTACGCAAAAACTACTCATATTGTTGAAAAATTCTACCTATTCTTATTTCAAAACCTATCATTGAACAACAAATCTCATTGAAGGAAATATCTCTATCTTCCACATTGTAGTTGTAGGAAAACATCGAAACAATTCTAAACTTTTGGAATTTTCAAAAAATCAGAAACTTGAGGGAAATGAGACAACAATCTTTTGAGTGTTCATTACGCTACTTGACGACAAAGTTTAATCACAATATCGAAGATTTTATTTTTATTTTAAAGAACTTGTTTAGGCTACATGAAAACTACCACCAAGAATGAAAATATCCTTTTTAAACTCGCAGAGCCTTGGGCTCTGCTAGATTGATCAGGGAATGCCAATGTTGGAGAACATTGTCTAAACGGTTTCATCGTTAATCGATTTTTCAGTTTTAGAAACATGGATTCTGACTACGCCCGTGTTAGGGTAAAAATGTACTACGAACATGTCTACATACCGCAAAAAGATTTATCTACTTTTTTGTTTCCTGGGCTCGTTAATATGGGTTTTCTCGCGAAAAATAGTAAATTTCTGACCATGATAATACGTTCGTTTCTTTAGAAGTAAGGCGATAAATTAAAAATTACTGATATCTACGTATATGCACATAATTATGTACTTATATAGAAATCACTACGCAAGAAACATTACTATGGCAATAATTTGATTCTACATGGATTAAAAAAGCATTTTTATTTATTCTGGAATAAAGTGATACATAGCCATGAAAAGTTTAATTACCATTTTATCACAAATAAAAATGTTCATCGGTTTTCTGATCTGAATGAATGGGTAAAACGTTCTCGGAACACCAGAAAAAAGTATGTGAAGAAGGTAAGTGGTGAATAACATGAGTTGTACTGCCGCAGGATTTGTGAAAACAAGATATGTTTCGAATGTGAAATTTTTCTCTTACATTGTATTTTACGAGCATGCAAAGTTGGCAAATGCAAGAATGCAGAATGAAGAAAGTCCAAAAAATAGAGATGTTTGAATAAGAAAGATTTATTTTAAAGGATTCAGAGCCTATCTATTTTTCCGAAGTAGCAGCACAAAAATCGCTGAAAACTAATATTTTTGAGAACGTAAATTTTATAATATTTTTGATCCGTTTTTAGTCAGAGATGTTTTTGTATTTTTAACTGTAAAAATGAAATTGAACGATTGGGGATACGCCTGTGAAATTGGATTCTGAACGAACAATTGGATACAAGTCTTTGTGTTCATGGCCTAACCTGAGAAATTAGAAATTAAAAGAGGGTACTATCAGATACCCAAATTTCAATGAACGTTGATCTGATTATTCTTAAGGGCATTTTTATTTGTGTCAGTAACATTAGAGTTGTTTCTATTTGAAGATATAAGTTCCAAAAAACCTCTTAGAAATCTCGACCCATTTAGAACATGCGTACACAAGAGTCGTGGACGGACAACTGCCTCGCGAAACGCGCCTTCGTCTCTCTGCTCGCATCGCGTCACAGCGGCATCTCGCAGCGCTGATGGATCTCCGGAGCGAGAGCTTCTTCACAAACGTTTCTTGCCGTTCTTGAAATAATAAATTAAATAGTATAGAAAGGGGTACTAATGATCAGGATTTCAAAAGTAATGAACGCATAAAAATAGTATCGCATAAAACATAAATGGAGTAATGCATAAAATAGTGTCGTTTGAATAATAAAAATTAAGATTATTTTAATATTTTTTCAAATATATTATTTCGTCTAGTTCATTTACTCAAATAATTGTAAGCTTACGAGATTTGTTAATCACAATTTCTCATCAAAGATTTACATAATTTTTAGTGTTACAGTAAGTGTCAAAAGTCATATAAATCATTATTATTATTATACATTTTGTGGCGAATTGTTCTCCCTAATTTTAATTCCTTTCTTGAACATTTAAATATTATTTGTACAACTAGAACAATTGTATGAAAATGTATTTCAATATTGAATGTGGGTGATATTAAGTGTTAAATAGCAAGAAATCATAAATAGCAAGAGATATTTTTATATTTTTTAATGTCCTAAATTGAAATTGAATATTGTCGCTTTGTGATATGCAAATGCACTGTCATTAAACGAATCCATTATGATGCATTGATTTATAAGAATTCTATTAAAATGCTCACTTTTTCTGCATGATTTAACGTGCAGTAGAGCAACAAGCTAGATTTGGCAGACAACCAAAAATAAGAGGTGAAATGACAACATGCAATGCCCTCGTGCAGGCGCCAGAGGACAGGCGATCTTGTAACAAGCAGAGGATCGCAGTACATCAATGATTGGTATTTGACACTGAATAAGAGGTTGAACAATAAAGAGAATGGTATGAGTGAGATATGAGGTTGAGATTAGGAAATAAACTCTACAGAAGAAACGGCGGCTTATTAAGTGTTCATTATGTGTTACAACAAACTAGTGGTGTTACAACAGCACATACCTTCTCACATTATTTGCAACGGATACGCAATACTATACTACTAAATGAACTTGCAAAAGGGTTTTCGACCATCAATTTTTCTGTGCCGAGATTCAGCTTAGATCCATCGAGTTAACTCCCCGTGAGTTTTACCCTTACAGCACGCAGCCCATCGAGCGAAGAAGCTTTTTCCGATGCTTAGAAAATAATAGTCTCTCACATGATTCCCAGCAAACGAAAATGAGATCAGCTCAATTATTTTAAGTGTTCCTTGTTTTATCTGTGGAAAAAATGAAACACAAAATTTGGAGGGATTTTTAAGTAAATGTTTTTTTTATCAATTGCATTAATTTTAAGCATAAGCTACATCAACACCTCTTGTTCTTTCAAAAAATTGAACATGATATTTTATAAAGATCTGATTTTTTGGAACCGATATTGTCAAAAATCTATATCTCTAACTTTATAGTTTTGAAGTGTTTGCAATTTTTGAAAATACAGAGATTTCGTCCGCAAAGAAAAAATATTAGGAAAGAAATAGGGAGCAGCTTTTGAGAAAATAATTGTTCTAATAATTTAGTTCCCTGTTTTTCACGCTAAATTACGCAAAAATTATTCATATTTTCGAAAAATTTAATAACACCTTATTTCAAGATGTCTTCAAAGACGCACGATTACGCCCAATATTGTTGAAAATACGGGCGAGAAAATAAGTGCTGTTTTAGCACTACGAGTTATAGTATTCTGGAAGACGTTAATAGACTGAATTTCTAAACATTTATAAGTAGCCACAGATTGTGTACCAAGATAATTTGTTGTTTTTTTTTGCCGAGAATGAAACCGAGGAAAATTTTCTCTTTAATTTTTTTACTATTTTGAATCTTACCTAAATAAGGTAATAAAAGAAACAAATAAAAAACGAAACAAATATTAGTCCCCATACAAACATTTGACGAAAATGGAGTAGAACCCCCCCTCCAATAAAGAGTTCAAGCTGTTAATACGAAGTACGTTAGTTCTCAGGTTCGCCGTTCGCTCGCTAGTGGAGTAATACTTTAAGGTAACCACAAGGATATTAAACAACCTGGACAGCTGATGTAAACAAATATTGATAGTTCCAACGGCCGGTCAATATTTTTTCTTACTGTCTAATAAATAAATAAATAAATAAATAAATAAATAAATAGATAAATAATTAATTAATTAATAAGAGAGCGTGCCCACTGACCTGTCGGCCGGCTGCAGCGAGCCCTCGCGGCTGCCCTTGCCCACGACGTGCACGCGCGACGACGAGTAGGTGCGCCCCATGCAGTTGGAGGCCTCGCAGGTGTAGGTGCCGAGCGCCGTGGGGTCAGCCGGGTCGGCGCTCAGGGCGAACACATCCCCCGCGCGGATCTCGCGCCCGTCCTTGTACCAGCGCAGCGCCGGCGTGGGCACGCCCACCACCTTGCACTCCAGCGACACCGTGCCCTGCTCCGTGAGCAGCGCGCGCAGCTCCTCCACGAACTCCGGCGCCTTGTACGCCTTGGGCACTGCGCAGCCCGTCAACGCCGGGGAACACAACATTTTCTTGTTTAGTTGAGAGGGCCAGGTAGCAGGAAAAACTAGTAAGTTGTGTTTTAGGAAGTAGTATAGGCATTCGTGTTTTCAGTTTCTGAATACGCAGGGTTGGATTTCTGTATTCACATTTTAGTTTTATGAACATCTTTTTAATGAGTTTGGATTATGTTTGCTCTTGTGGCTTTCTAGGATATTTATTTTGCATTTGTGAAATATGGTTTATCATAACGTTGCCTCGAATTTTCAATTATCATCCTGTCACCGTGTTGGGACGTCGGCAATATGTTTCAAAAATTAAATGTTATTTACGATGAGACATGTTACTGAGTTAGAATTCAATGTGTACAAAGCATCCTTCACACCTATTGCTACCGACATGTCCTGAGAGGCGTTGCGCGGACTCACCGAGCACGTTGAGGTAGGAGGAGCACGAGGAGCGGCCAGCCGCGTTCTCCGCCATGCACGTCCAGCGGCCGCCGTCCTCCACCACGACGGGCGCCACGTCCACGCAGAAGAAGTGGCCCTCGTGCAGGAAAGCGAAGCGCTCGCCCTCCAGCACGCGCTCGTCGTTGCGGTGCCAGGCCACCTGCGCACGCCCACGCCCACTTTCCCCTCAGGCTTCATCCGGCCAACAGCCGCTTACCCTCGGCGACCCAGCGGGGCGCACATTCCACCAACGCACACGCTGGGCCCTCGGATCTGGGCTTCTCAGCAACCACGCTCAAGGCGTTACTCGAATCTGCTCTTAGCCACCTCGGCCATCCAGGTCGGCATTTATGTAAGTTTTAGAAATAAATCCGGCGCCGAACTACACGTGGGTTTGCGGGGCATTTCCCCGGACATGCGGCGCAGTGTAGTGCATGTAAGCGCGCGCGCGTGTGTGTGTGTGTGTGTGTGTGTGTGTGAGTATGGAGACAGGGTAAAAAAAGGATGTGGAAGGAGAGATCGCGCGCTGTCCGTGGGCAAACGGGTTAGGGTACTTCTCCGGCATTCGCCTGGTGTTGATCAAAGAAACCACAGAAAACCACCCATCACAGCAGTCGGCCTCTAGAATTCTCTTCTAGACAGCAAATCAATTCGACCTAGCTGACAAGCGAATGTCGAAAATCTTGCCACCGTCGGGACTGCAACCAAGGACCTCTCGGTCAGAGGCACTGCGGTGACATCAGTTGATGCACTTTGCCACTTCTTTCGGTTCAATACTCAAGATAACATTGATTTGTGTGCTATGTATGGTAAATGACGAGTTATCTAGGTTCCCGGAAACGCCTCTCCATTTCTAGTTCATGTTTTCTTTAACTGATTTCGAGATCTGTTTGCACCCAGATTCAGTAGAATAACAGTTTCGCCAACGCGAATTATTTTAAACCCTTATATGCAATTTAAACTTTAATATATTGTGCCTTCACTTCATAATACCTCTCAATTTTTACGAGAACAAATGTTAGAGCAATACGTCTAGTAAAATATAATTCGTGTTGAATTGTTTAGGAATGTGTAAGTTTTACGTTATATAGTCCCTTGACATTTTATATGTTCTACTAAATGTTGAAATAGTACCATTAATTTGTCGAAAAATATATAAACTTGTATCGTGAATCACATGAGGTTTTGATTTTTTTCACACTAATATTATTCAGTTTTGGTAGTTCGTTACTTACTTACGTTACTACATTACGTAACGACTTATATGAATTCTTAACAGGACGGAACACTTACAACAACAAAAAAACATACGATCATATTCATATAGCCCACAGGTCAAAACATCATATTAACTTTTTCATGATATACACGTGACAATGCTTTTAAATTATCAGAAAATTTGATACAACTATTGTCTCCGAATATTCGATCAACATTATTGGAACTTCTTAAAATGCTCTAGTTAAGTAATATGATTTTTATAGTTGGATGCAGAGTATTTTTATAATAGCCATTTCTATTTATTTGTGACTTTTGGGGAGATAAGTTGTTCTGAAGTTTCCAAAAAACAATTTATAAACTATTTAATTAATTATGTGGTTTCGTACGTGATCGTACGAGGGGTGATATTGAAAGTCAGTAGTGCGGATTGGGCGTGGCTCAGAGAAAATGTCTCGCCCAGGCGCAACTCAGGGTTGTCCATTGATTATGTCCACCCTAGTGCCACACGCGCCTCTCCAGAGCTCCTGACATTGTCCAGTGTTCCTGGCGAAGGAAAATAACGCCACTGTACATTCTGCAAGGAACAAAAGTGCAAAAAGCAAGAGACTACGCACTCGAATGGAGATAATACAGGAAAGACAAGTAATGAAATATCAGAAATATATGTGCAAATTCTGAAGTACTTTTATTCGTAATAGAATATGGTTTTAAAGAGATCGAATATTCTATATTTACTCTAATTATCAACATTACGAAATCCTGTTTTCCAAGAGATGCATTTTTGAAAAAAAATATAATCTATTTTGAATGTGAATTTAATACTGCACAATGTGCACACCGTGAAAGAATAAACGACCAACGTGGCATCTCTCACATCCAGACCACAAACTTCCAATTGGCGATGAAATTAAAGAGGATTATCCAAATTGTCTCAAAGTTCCAACGGTGTTTCAAGAAGTACATTTTTATTAAAAAACCGCATCGTCCTTTCAGACATTTGTCAATACAAAATTATACAAACCAAAAAATTAGTATTTTGGAATGAAAAGAGGCATTTCAATTTGTATGGTATGAAAAAGGCAGGAGAAATAAGAATCACCATGACGAAACATTAACATGAACAAAACCAACATTGAAATGCATATAACGAATGTCATTATTATTACTCTAGCAGAGATGTTACTGCTTTGAATCCATATTTGTTCCGTAACTGCGAAAACAATACCAACTAACGAAAACGGCCTTTCCCATCTCTTGATATTTCTCTGCATTTCAAAAATAACTATTGTTGAATTTGTAAAGAATTATGTGCGTGTGTGACTCGAAAACAGAAAAGCGAAGAAGAAAAATAATTCAGATAAATCAAACATCTTGTGTGAATTAATTCCGCTGCAGCAAATACACAGAAACGTAAGATCAAACATTTTACTTGACAAGGAACGAGGCGTAAATATTTCACGTCTAGGCGAGTGCATTAACGCATTCCAACAAACTATCGATGGGGATATCAAATTTATTTTGATGTCTAAAGTGGTAAATACTACGACATCGAACGGTAGACATCTGACTTTTCGGGGATGAGAAATGTTTAAAGAAGCCCGGAGAAAGTCAAGGTTCTTGGAAGTCACCCACAGACATTTCAACGGTTCAGAAAGACACGAAAATGTTTAAGAAGAGGAAGGTCAAAGCATTTAGAGGGAATTTGATGCAGATGCAGTAATTGAATAATTTTTCGGATATAATGTCGTCAAACTGAGTAAATTATAAGTTTTCTGTGATGAATTCTCCTATAAACTTTTAAAATCTGCCAAACCCCAAATTGTTTTATTACTGTTTGGAGGTAAATTTAAAATAGTTTTCACGAAGTTAATAATATGGCAAGACTTTAGTGAAATTTGGAATTACCGCATTCTAGAGTCATACAATGTAAACTTTATTCTAATCGTTTGTGGGCAACTGGGTTTGTCAGTGAAATATGAATGGTATGATCACTATTGTAATAAAGTAAACCCTTGTTAGGAAGCTCTCACTTAACATGGAACCTCTAAACACGAACAACATTTGAGACCAGGTAAGGAAACGTAGTAATACGCAATGCAGATCTCTCAGAATAAATGTTAAATAATTTTAGGTCAAGTAGAAGAGTCGGAGATGTTCACTTTTTGCCAGTGAACATGCAGTGAGAAATTTCATGTAAGGGAGCCAGACGCATTTATACATGGAATTTGCTCCTGATACTTCAGCAATGTTTTTTCAACCGACGTAGGGCAGAGCATGTTTTGATGCACTTAAGAAGATTTCATGCACCTGAAGAATATATTTGCATACGAGGTTGACTAAAATATCAATGCCAAAAAGCCATATGTATCAAAGTATATTACTCCGTTATACACATTTCCCCTAGTGTGTGTATTGGCAAAAAAATCGTTTTGAACCACTCTACATGGCCTACAATTTAGTAACATTTTTTGAGAGACACCTGCCTACCGCGTTGAAGGGATTTTTCATTAACACAGTTATACATCAAGAATTTTGCTTTCCATTAGTGATAAGAAATAAGCTAGCTCCCGCTCTGCTTTAAACATTCCGACCTCGCCCATCCGTCATTCCAAATGCTGGTAAACAGCGACACGAACCGAAAGAACCATCGACATATACTAATAAGTAACGTGGACCGACTGTTGGAACTGATTGCAAGCCAACCAACAGACGACCTCATCCACTTGGCGCAGGCTGCGCTGTGGGCTCCCTCGCACGCGCCCGTTGGCGCCCGGCACGCGGAGTGCTAAGGGGCTGCTCTAAAATATCAAAAATATACCCAATAATAAACGCAAAATTTGTACTTACCAAATGAATCATAAAACAATCCCGCATATAAGCTTCCCTTATTGGGAATAGCGTAGCACAAACCAACCATGAGCTAGTGGTGCTAAAGCAGCACGTACGTCTGTACGTCCGCGCTAAATTAGACGAAAATGACTCAAATTTTCGAAACATTGTGCAGGACCTTATTTTGAAATATATCTTAAAGGTCATTGAGGAGAGATTTCATTGAGAGAAAAAATCGATATTTTTAATACTTTATTTGTTGGAACACTCCGAAAAAATTTTGAACATTTGCAATTTTCGAAAAATAAGGGTTTTTAACGAACATGAGACCTGCACCAATCTCTTAAACGTCCTTCACACTAACCAACAAAAAAATTAATAAAAACAATGGAGTCATGTTTTTGAAAATTTAGAAAATTCCCAGGGATTTCATCTAATGTACCTCCAAAATTAAAATATCGGTGTCAAATTGAAAGCACCGCGAAAAAATCGGCTTGGAAAATGGAATGGAAAAAAACGGCTAAACGGTTTAGCCGCTAGCAGTGTTCACACACGGACGGACAGGCGCTTTGCCGTCGCTTGTTTTTTCGGTATCAAGGACACACACAAAATGGATTCTGGCGGCTGCACTACGTGTTAAAGGATATTGTTTTTTAAATTTAGCAACTAAATGTATACCATTTTTTGTCCACCAGCGCTCTGTAATAAGATTATTTCTGCCGAAAATTTGCCGTTTTTCAGCTTAGAATTACATCACTTTCTCTACTGCGTAAGCGATAGCGAGGAAGTAATATATTGAGAGACAAATTGTTTGTCCCTCACTTTCTTTTCATCCCTCCTCCAATCTCCCCGTCCATCAATATTCGAACTCGGTGAAACATATGCAACACCAACAAAATCCCGATTTGCTTCAGACTCTCTTAAACCTCCCCAAATCAGTTGTCCACCATGCACTAACTACTCTCACACAAGTGTCCCCACGAACGTTATCACCGAAACTACTAATCGTCTAGAACTATATTCAACTTATCGTTGCAGACTACATTAGACAGTTAATTTTTCAATTCATCTGCCCCCTTAGAAAATGTTACGCATTCCAGTGGTCATCCCTAGAAATAAAAATCCTTTCTTCCTCTTCGTTGTCCTACTCTCACCCCTTCAACACACGGGAGCTTAGATCTTGTGCCGGCTGAGCCAGTGCTAGTGGAAGACTACAAGTGGGCGAAAATCCTCGCAAGCACGTAGGTTGGCGCCTCATCTCGCCATCCAGCGAGGGAATACAAGCACCTCCCGCGATAACATAAGCACTTCACTTACGGGACTAATGACCTTAGCCGTCGCATTCCGAACCACCAATGAATCAATCAGGGTATGGAAAGAAAACAAACAATTTCGAAAGGGCAGAAGATGCATAGTTTTCTTCCGATTTGTGTGCGCATTATAATTTTTTAATGCGCACTGAAATAAAGAAAAATGAAACATATATAAAGAAAATATAACAACTTCTTTACTAACGCAATAAAAGCTTCTACATGTTCTGGAGAAAAAACGTTGCAAATTTCACCATTGTGATCTGTTCAACTGAAGCGCCATTTCTGTCTATTAATAGTGTTCATTGACGTGTTAACGAGGCTGTAATTAATAACACAGGCTGAGCGGATGATTTTTAAACACTTTTTCCCATTATCCCAACATTTACGAAACTAGTGGGTCTACAAAAGCACTTATGTTCGGCTAGGCAATATCGCAATACTACGTGGACCTGCACATGGTTTCAATAATCAAACATTGCCTTCCACGCTATGATTCAACCGGAAGTTCTTAGGCTCAAACGGAAGTTCTCGGCATTACCGAGCCATACCCTTTCGCACAGTCGCGGGAGCGCATCTCAAAATACCTTCCAGGCGTTGGACAATACAGTTGAACATGTAAATTTGCAATTTTTAAAAATTCAGATGTTCAACGACAATATTTCAAGATGTAATTTTAAAGAACATATTTCATCGTGAAAAAGATTTCTATAGTACTAACTTACTAGGTACACACTTACTAAATATATCCATTTTTTGATATGAGGGTCTTTCAATAGAACTTTATAAAAAATCGTCACTTTCTTTTGCAGCATTACAATATTTTATCGTCATTTCTTTTCTGCGTAGTAGGCGAGAAAGTAACAAGAGTTGCTGTCATAAAATTATCAATAGCGTAATATATAGTGAACTCGGAATTATGCTTTACTTGAAGGTTTTGATTTGGTAATAAGAGTAAAATATAAAGAAAACGAATTAACGCGTGTTGAATTTTAATTTTGTGAAGCATCTCGTTAATCAAATCCACATCAATAGAAAAGGATCGTAACACATATATTTGCCATTAATGAGGTTTTCTTTGTCCTGGTACTACTTCGAGAGAATATTAAACAATCTGGCGATTAAAATTAGTTCCAATTAAAATACGCTCTCTCAGATTAATCAGAAAAAACGAAATTCTGAAACTCCATAATGGAGAATACGAATATAAAGAGATTGATGAGAAAATGTGTGAGGATGAATTGGCAAGCAATTATAAAAGAAGAAAATACTACTTAACAGGAGGAACACCATAAAACCAATTTGCTACAAATACTTTTTCTCACAAAATGAAACTTCCGAAATCGGGTGTTTCAGTTTCTATATTAACATTCGTGATGATGGCATGACGTGCCTTCTCTTACATCGTTTATGTCTTAGATATCATGATGTTATTGTAAAACCAATCTTTCATGCAGAATTTTGACTAAGAAGAAATAGTAATTGCAGTTAAAAAACTAAGATTAAGAAGCGTATGCAAGTTCAATCAATATATTAAGACTGGAGGTCTTTTTTAAGACGTTAATTTAATGCTTCGATATTCCTGATTTTTTGCTTTGAAAAGAGTGTTTTGCATGTCTTTGATGGCGTATTATTTAAGCTATTTCGCAAGTATCTTTAAAGCATATCCATCGAGGTGCATGAAAAGCAAAACAATAATATTATATAAAAGACCAGGTTGTAAAATGTACGTTCATTTGTATTCACTTATATTTGAAGGAAATTACATGTTTGCATCTATCAAGACATGTCAATGTACTGAAAGTGTTTTACCTCTTGTGAGTCGCAGGAGCATATATTACTTTAACGTTTAAGGATATTTCATGCACTCTTAAGCAATTTTGCTTCTTCTAGCAGCCTGTGGCAAATGCAAGAGTAATTAATTTAGCATCATTTTGCTCTCTGGGCTACCAAGTCACTAAAATGACGTTGTGAGAGGGAGAGGGAGAGACAGAAAGAAAGAGACGTGTTTGACAAAGTAAAAGTTAAATAACACAGTTTTCTGATTTTCATATGAAATAAACGCGGCGAATTGTTTGTTTTTGTTGTTCATCTAGAAAAATAAGTTTACTTTTATGATATTTGTTATGTTTTCAATCTTGATCGACTTTATACTGCAAAATGTCCAATATTCCTGTCAGTAAGAAGTGACTTTGTGTTTCATGTAAAAGTAGAGTAGGATGTGTGTGCGGTGAGAGTATTGTATATTATGATTGCAGTCACATTTTGTCATCAAATAGTGATGAAATCCACCAGTACAAAATTTGTTCATGACGTCAACTATTGGCATTAAGATCAATGTACATTGTGATCTGTTTTCTTAAACTGTGACGCACAATCTTTACCAATCTCGTGATTTGATGCGTTTGAATCGAAATAACCGTAACAATATTGTCATTGAAAAGTTCTGAAAATGTGAGTAATCGGTCGATCGTGTGGTCGTAAAACACTTCAGGCTGCGTAACCTCTTGGAACAGTTTCCTTTGAAATCCGTATGAGTTAACAGCACTCAACAGTGTTTTTCAAACGCCCCTGAGAACCTGATAGTCTCTACCAAGTGGTCGTGAGCTACTATTTACTTCGTTACATTCCACAACTCGCCAACTAACTTCTCAAACCTCTCGGATAGTCTCTCAATCACGTATTAACGTCACAATACATGAAGCAGCTAATAGAAACAATGTTTTTAGCTATTCCAACACTTCTTGGCATTTGTAGGAGACCAAAAAAATAGATTCGTACACTGAGTTTATTGAGGCTGTGTTTTATCTCATGCTCCTTCCATCAGTGAGAAATGTTGTGAAATTTAAAGACATAGTTTAAGAAACATACAGACTATGTAATTAGAAGAGAAGTGTATTTCACGGATATTTGAACATTTATCTCTCATCAAAACGTTAGTGCTTTGCGTGAAAAACGGAATGATATAACACAATCACAATTGTGCTTACTGTAGAATTACATCTCTTTACAATGACAGCATATCCATAAAACACAACCTATCCAGGTACCGTCCATTAAAGAAGACAGGAAGGCAAAATCGACGCCGTTGCCAACTGGAATCTTGACGCGACCAAAAAGTACGCCGGCTTTTCCCCGCTGCGTATTGTCCGTGACGTCGCCAGGCCTTGCTCTTTTAATAGCGGTGGCGGCGGCGGCGGCGGCAAAGGTGGGCGGCGATCGCGACGGTGGGGCGAGCGGGCCTTCGTCAATGCGTACGCCCACCAACAGACCACTCCCCCGTCCACACACTCGTCATCCTGTCCGCCGAGAATTCCGGGCGACGATCATCCCGGCTGTCGACTAATCTGCCCGTCGATCATCCTCCCCACTACCACTCTTCCCTCCAACCTATTCCGCCACCGTCCGACACTCTGTGCCCATCAAACCAGTCCGACACTGACCCCATCCCACCCGCCCCCTGTCCGGCCCACCCGCCCGCCTGGCTAGTGCCTACACACGCCTGCTCGACGCCCACCGCCGGCGCGCTCGCCTCCCAGCCGCAAAGCGCGCGCCGCCTGAAATATCCTTTCCGCCGGACGGGAAGCGGCTCCCATCGCGCCGCCGCTATTTATACGCACGTGCGAGAAGCGCCACGCGCGGAAAGCGTATCGGGCACGTTCACTAACATTCACTCTCCACTCATTCCCATAAGCGCCCTGTCCAGATGTTGCTGGTTCATTCTATCGAGGATGAGGTCCGGAAGTGCGTTCTACGAAATGCACAGCAGTTGCTCTTATGTCGTAGATTTTTCTGTGCGAGCTCATGTATCGGTACTTAGTAGGCACAGTATTAGCAATTATTTCTTTAAGACCCCTAATGTGTGCAACTGCATTTTCAGTCAATGCCCAGGTACACCTCAGAAGCCCAATGTAGTATGTGGGAAAGATATTTGGCCCGATGCCCGAGAACCTAGTTGGCGATGGCGCCAGATTTCACCTTCATGTGGTGCGCGACGGCCGGCGCAGAGAAATTGGTATTAAAGATAGGTGGTTCATTTTAGACCGAATGAACGTATTTAAGTGTTGACTGAAGCATCATCGTTCTGTATGATATAATCTGTATTACTAATATCCTTTACGCGCAAAAATTGAAAGAAATCTATGCAGCCTCCGGCCACGTGATAGGTGACTATGTTGAAATGAATTTTGAATTGAATTAATGCCTTATTTTACGTGGCGTATGTTTTTCTTCAAATATCCAGGAACTCGGGAAAAGTCCAAACACAATGAATCACGTTCGAACTTCTCTGAGAAATGCAAATATTTGATGTGATATTCTGCCTATTTTCATACTCCGCGTACCCTAAAAAATGCTCATACCCAGTTCGTCATTGCTTACGATATAGCTGAGGTCATGGCTTCAAGGCTTCGAATAAGAAATGACACTTGTCATTAAGTAGTTGCTATTTACTTATCACGATCAGCAATTTTTTTCATATTCTTTGTGTTTAATGAAATATTGTACTATGTATCCGTATTACTATTTTATTGGTAAAGCCTTTTTTCTTAAAATATTTAATTTATTGTGGTGTTATACGAGAGTATTTTATTTTTTGTTGTTGAGAAGTGTGTCTATAACTATTTCGTTAAACATTTTGAGTGGGTTTGTTCAGAAGCATTTTTGCAGTTCCAGGACACTACACAGTATTATTTGTGCAGCTATAGATTGCAAATACGTACTACAATGACCGTAGTGTTCTGTCTTGTAAACCATTAGAAATGGTTGGCTAGCAGGATTGACATAATGAAGCTATTATGTACGATTATTAGATTACGATTATAGAAATTGATAGTTATGTGACAATCATTTACAACTCTGACGAACACTAAATCCGAAAATGGAAAAACCGAGCACTGAATGTGGATTTACGAGATAGAATGTGATCTCATATGTAGGTCAACTTTTCTCTTTAAACGAAAGAAAATTGTCTTTTCACATTGTTCCAGCCGATAGATGTTCTATCTCCACCTCCTAGTTCGTCTGCTGATGAATAGTGTATCAATATTAAACTATATTACAAAGACTTGAATAATCTTTCAATAATTGCCTTATAGTCAAGGACAAACTTTCGTATCTCTCAGACAAAATTTTTACATTCAAAACAGCGTTACAAATAGTTTGAAGTTTAAAAGAAAATATTTGAAGAGGAAGTATTGAGTAAATGGCTATGTTAGTTTGTTTCACGTCATTGCAAAAAGTGAGATATTGAGTGCAGTTAATATATCAAAATCAGTATTTGGAAGTGATAATTTGTACAGAAAAGAAACGGCTCTATCCTGTATATAGATATATATGGGGAGAGCCATTAAAATAAAACACTGCTCTTCTGAACAGTCACTTTCACAAAAACTCAAATATTTTGCGACACTTTTGAAAATGAACAATGTCAATGTGCCGTTTCTTTGATGTCTCTATATATTAAAAATAAAACTATGCATCACAGTTACATAACATATAATGTAAAATAATTATATTATTGCATAATTTTTATATTCAATGCATTTGCAATTTCATTGAATTATTCTCCAAACAATTATTCGACTTTTAAACGCATATAATATTCGTCTAAAATTAATTTCTGGTTCTGTTTGGCAATATGCTATCCTCAATGTCTTGGACTAATTACCGTCGAATGGATGCTCACAAGAACATTGAAAGGCCTCACCTCACAAAAATCATTGCCTCGTGTTCCTTGTTGGATACCCTCATCAATCGGAAGAAATGAAACTATTACAGCGAAGAGCGTTAATTACATGCAACGGGTTTAAGCTCGGTGGTAAGTGCTGTCTGCAGCCAATCTCCGTAATTAGTTAGCACGGGGAAGGGATCTTTAAAGACGCATTGTTTGGAATAGCCTTGGCACAAGTTGGCGTCTGTGTTACCTACATACTCGTATTCGTTTTGGCTAGTGCGCAACTAACGCAAACAACAAAGCAGGGAATTGTATGAAAATGATGGTGTACATAAAATCGAATCACACAAATACAATGAATGATATGTAAAATGTCTCATTTCATTTAAATATTTAAATTTCATGCGGACAAATAAGCAAGGTCAAAGCAATAATTTGCTGTACCGCAACACATGTTAATATTTATCACTTTAACTGATACATACATGAGTCCAATAAGATAAACTATTCAAAAATGTCGCAATATTCTACAGATTCTTACGCACATGCTTTCTTCAAAGATAAAAACTTCCTTTCTAAGAAATAAGGGATGTCCATGTGTAGTTCTTGTGCAGGCAAGCACATCGTCGCTTACATCTGAATGTGATCATTAGCGTATTGTTATTCGCAACGTCACTATCGTTCTCAGTTCACAATCCATTTCGGCATCGTTCATTGCCAATTTACTTCATTGTTCTTGACACTTTTGCATTTTACACAAAGCACTTCTCGAGTATCATTGTGAGTTTTTGCGAGATACAAATCCTCAACCCCTCTCGAACGCACAGTCGCATTAAATATCGTAAGCTTCATCCCGCGATTTACCATTATTAGTCTTAGTGGCTTACTAGGTCAGTATATGTTGAGGGGTATAACTCTGAAGAAGGCCACAAGATGGCCGAAACCTCCGCCCAATTGACCAAGACGCGGCTCACCTCGGATAGCCAAGAATGCATTGACTCCGGCCGCGGAAGCCTGCGAAAGCATACTAGGTCAGGCTTTCATTAATGACGTTTTACATAAACGGTTATTCCTGACATTTTATATGTGAGTTTCTGCGTGGGGACCTTAACCTCTGAGATATTAATAAAGATAAGAAGGATAAACAAAATGATTCGTAATATAACTGAAAAACATATGTATAATCCATCAAGTGTTATTCCTCAAGAAAAGCCTACAATAAAAAAGTCAAACCTAAGCCAATTTTCTTTTTAAACCAAGTACTCAAACTCCTATCTCGAGAGTTTTTCTCGTCTTCCTCATTATCACTAACGTAAACTTCTAATGAAATGAACATTAATTCGTTAATTATTTTGATCTATCATGCCTCATTTTGCGAGTGTCTGAGCTCGCAGTAACTTACGCATCAGTTATATCCCCTATCTGAGTTATATAACTTTGCAACACAATTAATCAATGCCTAGAGTATAGTGACAATCAATAGATATCTCTATGTGCAGTGTTTATGATTTTCACACTTTAAGGTGTTCAAATTAAGGAAATTGGAAAAGAGAGCTTTTTCAGGGACATACTTAGGATTTTTTAGGTTGAGTTTCGCAACCTTCGTTTTAGTCGTCAATTTGTCGATTTCCTGAAGAAATAAACCAATTCGCACCTTACGTATGGACGAAAGCTAATCGCTTAACTTAGTGCTGTTCAAATGCAGAATATGGAACCAGACTGCTACCAGTGAACTGCAGCGACCCACGTGCCTCCATCATTTCACTAGACTAGAGTCGTTCGCGCCCTAAATTGTACTCAATTTGTCTGTCAAACAGGCAGCGGAAAATCTGCTTCATTTGGTTTATTATCATGTATCTCGACAGATTAGGTTGAACCTGTAACGTGCGGTGCTTTCCGTGCACTTTTTGCGGAATGGCTTTAGAGGAGCCGCAAACGAAATTTCAAGAGGGAAATTAGATTATTTTTTAGATATCTTCACGGTCCACGACGTTTAATTTACGAAAACAACATTGCATGTAATCAAGGAATATAATTTGAAACGCATCTCAGGTTCAACTACCATTACTCGTTTTCCTTCTTTCAGCAATGCGAAAGCATCCCCTTCCTTTCAGTCGGGCTGTCTCGACAAGCAAGGGACAGGGTGCCCAGTGGGACGTCAACGTGAACAGCCCAGAAGTATCCCTAGCCCCACTCAAAAGTACAAAAGTACTGCGTTTGTTGGGCCGTCTAAAGCAAGCGCCTGCAGCTAGGCTCAGACCCCGGGCACGCTAAATGAACTAACACTATCATACACTCATTTGTCCCCCCTTCCAGGCAGGACCCCTTGCGCAGCAGCGACCCCACTGACGCACCTGGACATCGGAGGAGCTGCGGATCTCGACGAGGAAGCGGGTGCGGGTGCCCACTTTGACGGCGAGGTCGCTGAGGCGGCGCAGGAAGACGGGCGCCTCGCCGTCGCCGCCGCCCGCCGCCGCGTCGTCCAGGAGCCGCAGGTCGAAGGCGGTGCGCGCCTCCCCCGCTGCGTTCTTCGCCACCAGCGAGTATGTTCCCACGTCATCGCGCGTCACGCGCTGAAGGCTCAGCACCACCGTGTTGTTGTTGTCGGCGAAGCGCACGCGTTCGCTGGGGCCCAGCTCCTGGTCTCCTCGCGACCTGCAACCAATTGCATCCACTGCCATCACGGGGCCAGCGATAGCAACACTCCTTCCATTTCTATGCCCTAGGGTTCTTACTACCAGGGGATGGGATAAAATTATGATGATGATGATGATGATGATGATGAATGATGAAACGCTGCCAAACTAGCGGTACGGCAGGCTACGACCTCTGCCAAAACTTCTGGTATCATCACAACTAGAGACAATCCCAACACAAAAATAGCCACTCTGCTATATGTACGTCACAGATAAGATTGGCAAGCTTCTGAGCCGCTTTGATATAAAGACGGCCAACAAAGCCCAGGGCAAAAGCTTGTACGCGTGAAAGATTGCGTCCCTCCCCTTACGTCATCGGGGGTATACGAGATCCCATGCAGCTGCGGCCATAGTTGCATTGGCTAGACGGGATGTACCGTAGGGGAACGACTCCAGGAAAATATTCGTAATTATAAATACAATAATACGAATAAATCGGCCGTAGCCCTGCACGCATGGAAAACTGGCCACGCTATTTTATTTGATGACACACGCCTCTTAGCTAGAGAAGACCGCTGGGGCACGAGGAGGGTAAAAGAGGCGGTGGAAATCATCAAACACCCCTATAACTTGAATGCTGACCAACGCATACGTGTACACGATGCCTGGAAACACCTATTTTACCAGGACGTCCGATCTCGACCGGACGCGGTCCTAGCTGTTCCGCAACGTCCGATTACGGACGGAGCGCCTCCTCTCACCCTGCTGAGAGCCCGCCCCTGATTGGCCGGTGCTCTCTCCGCATTAGCCGACCACCCGGCCAACCGGCACTCGGGTAGAGGAGAAACTAAGCCCAATTTAAACTCGTGCGCAGCACATCTCCGCGCAATACGCCCTGAGGTAGGTAGCAGAATGGCGACCGAAACGTCGGCACCTTCGCCATGGACGCGGCGTCACCCGGATAGCCTAGTAAATACAGTATTTTCTTAGATCGATTCTCATTAATCAAAAACTTTCAGGAATACTAATAAATTTTTTGTATTATTATTATTATTATTATTATTATTATTATTATTATTATTATTATTATTATTATTATTATGAATAATTGAAGACATATTGGAGTAATTCACATGAACGTTCAGCCAGCATTGATGTTATTTTGATTTTTATATTAATTCGAACAAAACAAAGATTTGGCAGCCAGAATCGGAAGCAGTTCTAATAGCTGCTCAGGATTAGGCGTTGAGAACACGATATTATGATAAAGCAATTCTAATTTCCCAAGATGAAAAAATGCCGCATCTGCCAGGAACAAGTAGAAACCATTGATCATATCGTCTTAGTTTATCCAATACTGGTAAAAACCGAATACTTGAAAAGACATGACATGGTGCGTAGTTACTTCCACTGACATAACTGTACCGCCCTTGAAGTTCCAAACTCATGCCCCAAGTGATACGAATACTCATCAAAACCGATACTCAAAAAATACTCATGAAAACCATCTGTTCGACTCTTTACGACCAACAAATTTAAACGGATCGCTGAATGCAGCAAACAAACTGGATATTGTTATCCTGGATTTGAAGAAAAAATTGTATCTACATGTAGATGTTTCTGTGCCTTGCGATCAAATGTCGTAGCCAAGGAGGCAGAGAAACGTCTTAAAGACAAGAGGTTGGAAATCGAGGCCAGCCGAATGTAGAGCGTAAAAGCACAGGTCGGACCGATAGTCATCGGAGCTCTTGATTTGTTCCGCAAAATTTGTGTAAAATTTGGATAAACTCTCGAGTAAAAAGTTTTCAAAGGACTAGGAAGTGCAAGGAATTGGTTCACATGGAATAGGCGTCATTTGGCGCAATGTATTGTAGAGGTACCGACAGCCCCAGCTCGTTAGATAGCTTGTTGCAACCTGGAGTAGATTTTATTTTCAGGTGACTCATAACATCTTTAGTCGTGGTGTAGAGAATAATAATATCAATAATTATTATTATTATGTCCTCTAGTTCCTAAGCAAACTATCAGTGGTGCTTTGATTTCGCTTACAGGCATGATTGTGGATGGATGAGATGATGGATGAAGTACTGTTAGATTACGTAGTGGTGTAAGAAGCTAATCAAACACAACCCAAACGATCAAAACACCAATGCCAGTCGCGGAATGTGAGCCCATCTGCTCCAT
>BOPP01000043.1:1169678-1182666 GCA_017312745.1 Gryllus bimaculatus
GCAACCATTCACAATGATGCGTTTCAGTTGAGCGAGGTCCTTCTGTATCGTCTTCAAGTTAAGGTTTAGAGACGAATATACAGAGTCCACCTTCATGTGAACACCCGTGAAAACCCTGAATAACTCTGTTTTGCAGAACCAACCGATGCGAGACGAGGAAGAGAATCAATTAGGACCTGATTGGTTCCGATAAAGATGTGGTGCCACGCAGACTCCAGTGCCGAGACTCCTTCGCGAGTTTCCTCGGCTGCTGATCCATGGCGTGAACGGCTTGATCGAGATGGTCCAACAGTTTCTCCATTGGCATTAAAGCAGGGGAGTATGATGACCAAGGGAGCGTAGTACACTCGTCCTCGTTCTCGTCGAACCACGCACATACACTACGAGCCGTTTGACATTGCATTGCCTGCTGGTACCTGCCATCTGCTGAGGAAAAACGATTTACATGTAGGGGTGGATATGGTTCCCCTCTAATTGATATTCAAGGCTAACAACCTTGCATAACCACGGGATGCAGCCCATCCCATCCCCCAGGCCCATGATTCCGCACGTTCATCTCTCTAGGATAGGATACATCTGGGCCTCGGAGACAGAAATGTGTTGCGTGGTCAACTGTATATATGTATGTATATATATATATATATATATATATATATATATATATATATATATATATATATATATATATGTTCCGGAGAGAAAACGACAAAACTTTGAAAATAAGTTCTTAAGACAAATTTAACCAAATTTCGTCTAATAAACTACTTGGATATTCCAAATGGCTAAGCCGCTATAAGCACTCAACTCAAAATGTGGTTTGAAAAAATGCTTTCTAGGCAAAAATTTGGATTGTAGAAGCTTAGAAACACTCCACAAACATGTTAATTTCTTATTATTTACAAAATAAATTAATAAAGTTTTGCAGAGGGATGGTTAACCGAGAAATAAAGCAGTAAATTATGTAAATTGGGTGTTATTATAATTGCGTCAATTATTCCACATTTCACTCCATACGCTCATTCCTTTCGTTACACCTCTTTCTTCGATATTTTTAGCATTCTCCTCGCATTCTCCTTCCTCCAGGTAGTTTCACAATTTTTCTGCTTTAGTAGCACTTCTCTTATTTCGCCTTTTTAACATTAGATTCTTTAAGTTCTTCCCTTTTTGTCTTCATTTTCCTTTTTCCCTTCTTACTTTAGATGGCTCATGCGCTATTGCATCATGCCAGGAAGTAGTAGCTCAGAAGTTTACCCATCTCATAAATCTAAGAAAGAACTACATTTAGGATGCGCGGACCTATATTTGCGGTGTACCCTAAGACCGCACGACTAAAATAGAAAAGGAAATGAAAAATACACAGAAATTCACTTCAGCGTTAACCGAGCGATGAAAAGCACACTGGATTTTGTTATTTAAAAATAACAATAAAAATAATATAAATTATTAATTGGAAGGGTGAAGTACACAATATTGTCATTTCGTAATGAGTGTCCCAACAAACCAAATATTACACAGACTCAACCATCACATTTTCATTACTTTACTATTTCACTTTTTATTGAATAGCAATAGTGATTTTTTATTGTGAATATAACGAACACCGAAAATACATGGTGTTTAAGTCTTACGCTACGTTATTCTTCTTAACATTAATCTCTTACGAATACGCGATTTGAAGCACGTCATAATGTAACTACAGTACAGTTACGACAAACTGTTCATTGGAAAGGTTGAGAGAATAATGACGTGGTCATCCTATGATGTATAACCATGCACCTGGCATCTCTTGTCTCGTAACAGAGCTGTACACCTTTAACAACTGTGACTAATGTGACTTTAAATAAATCTGTAACTAATACTGCAAATTTTAATCGGCACTTCATATGTATGGTGGGATCGAATATGGTGAAACGCTTGTACAAATTCGGCAACTTTCTCTGATGAATAAATTGAAGATATTTCGTAAGTGTAATGAGAACTCACTGATTTCAAATTTTCAAAGTAAGAATACTAATTTTGTACACAAAACAACAAGGAGAGTGTTGCGCTCCTGGGGCATTGAGGGCACTATTTTTGTCGAGTGTTGTCGCAGCATCTAGTGAGCGATGTTAGATATCAGGGTTGCCAGACGGCCAGCCACCAGGCCCCGCGAAGCTGCGAATTCGCTTCACCTCCGCGATTTAACAGAGGGAGTCAAGGAATTCGTCGAGCGACGCTGATTTTCGAGGAACGTTATCTTAACTTCTTACGCTTAGAAAATGCTTTTTATCTCATATTTGTAATTGTATATTTTTAAATATTCAATAACATTTTCGGGTTTCACCCATACTCACACTTCGCTTTATGAATCATATTAACTGGTAAGCGGGTCGAAATGCAATTGCATGTTGATTTTAGATTCTTAATGAAAATCTATCAAACTATATAATGTGGGTTCAGATTCGTAGGCTAAAGGTCCTTTGATACATAATGGAGTAAATTGAACTGTAATGGAATTAATGTGAATATGAAAGAATGAGTCTATAACATGAACCAAAAATTACTTTATTTCCACACAATAGACACAAGCTCAAGTGTTAAAGTCACGTTTCAGTCTTTTTTCGTGAACAGTTAAAAGAAGATACCGCATTTATTGCATCAAACATTGCTTGAGAATGACATACTGAACGTCTAAGGCCTAAAAATGAAATGGTAGAAATGAAATGAAGTAGAGCAACGTGGAAAGGAGTACATACAGTATCTGATACGTTAGGTATAGAATCCTTCGATCATTCCGTGTCAAATGGACCAGTTGAGTTAGTACCAATGATCATGATAGTGTAATAATAATATAATAATAAATGTGTGACATATTACTTCACTAAGATATCCGATCATGTGCCGAAGCCCACAGTACGTGCATCTTAACACCGCATTCGCTGTCTCCCTTTTCCTATCATCTTTCAATAATCAAAACTGATATAAATTAACTTTTCTAGCCGTATTTTAGCCACAAGAAGAAATAACTTGGAGTAAATAAATTCGCTAGAGCGCCTATATCGTATTTCATTCCATCACTCGCCTCCCGCCCCGCCGCCCGCTTGGCGCCGCCCGCTCACGTGCGCCCATTGAGCGGCGCGGGAGTACTTGCGCGCCTCCCGCTATATATACCCACGCGCGTCGCCCGGAATAGCGGCGGGCGACGCGCGACCATGCAAATAAACGGCGCCGCGCGCAAACGGCGGCGGCCGCGCACATTCCCCGCCGGTCGCGGGCCACGGCTTCCCCTTCGAAATCGTCTCACGGTTGCGATTGGTTAATTGATTAGTGATTCTAGACGCGACACATGTCTTATTGCGAGAGGTGGTGGCGATCTTCCCCCGCAGAATGGCGAGATTCGGCGCCGACCTACACCTCAGCTCGCGGGGCCTTCCTGAAGCAGGGCTCTGCCACCAAGAGGCCGCCGCGGCCGCAACGCGCTCTACGGTCCTGACTGGTCTCTCGACAGCGTGGTAGAGTGGCGTATGGATGTGTCTGTTTAAGGGAAGAATAGCAAAAAGTAAGTTGCATATTTTTTACTGAAGTTATGAGTTAACACTCTTAAATTACTTCTCATCGTTATCGAAAAACGAGATGTGAAATCAATGTGCCTTCTAGTATCTCATATTAAAGATATAATTCACTGAGATTTTTTACAAATTATTCACTCGATTTTCCTCCTCTGGTAAATTAACTGACGTCACAGACACATTAGCTAAAAAATGTAAAAACGTGTTATGTTAAATCAGAGTCAGATGTTTTTATGAAAATATCATCTTCTCTTGTTAGTATTCAAAATACTTTTGAGGATATATTAATTCTTGTTTCCAATTATTAAAAGAAGATACTATTTCAAATGAAGTACCCAGACCTTCTCTATATTTGGTTCTTCTAAGGTGTTGTTCAGAAATGTCACTGTCCAAATCATGAACACCAAGTCTCCTTTCACAGGGAGTATCTCATAAAACAGTATGGAAATAGTCAGACCATATACTTCCTTTATTTGAAACTTTTACTGCAACTTAGTTCACATACCCATAATACATAATATGAATTTCAGAAATATTCTAGGTTCAGAAAAGTTAGTGATATTAAGAGGCATTGAAGTTTACGAAAAACTTGAAGAAGGTGGAGGACATTTTCCTCTTCTTCATCAAACTTGGTAAAATAAATATCCAGCCTAAATAAATGAAATATAACTAAGAACACGAAATGCAACTCAAACGATGTCGAAGAAAATTTCGTCCCAGACGCAGTTACGACAGCATTTCCAACTCGGAAGACGAGCGTAACGGCAGAGACGATGGGACAAGTGGCGGGGTTGCCGAGCGTTTGAGCTGCAATCTTTTTATGGTAGGATATGCAATAACGAAATCTTCTGAGTAAAGTAACCTAACCACACCCACCAGCGACGTCCATTATCATTACAATCTGAGAAGGAAAGAAGAAAACGTATACGTAAGTTAAAAACTAATCTCCACCAGTAAATACTGATAGTCATAAGCTGTCCTAACAAATCTGTACAATGCAAGCTTTACAAAAACCTTTGTTCACATTTCACAGTTCACTTTTATTCACATTTCAAACCATTTATAGATCAAATGTTGGGGAGGAGTTCTGGAAGCCAAGAAAATGAACACAGATGATTTTGTCCCCAAAGGTCCCATAGAGTTTTCCTGTTCTTTTGACTAAATAAATCAAACGTTTCCAACTTTTGGTACTGATGACACTTTCCAAGTGTACAAATATTACAAACGTGTCTTCACAATTCTGTTATTAGAAAGCAAATATACGCAATAATACATCCCTGCAAACTTTACTATGGAACAGCGAGATCTGAAAAGGTTAGCACAAATCTAAAATCGCTTTTATGAGCGTGAGTGGAAAGCGATAGAAGAAACAACGCGACGTGAACGCTTCCAGCTAGAGTACGCTAAAGGTTTGGCATCATAATAGTGACTTGTAGGCTGTCCGGGTGTCGACGCTGGCTGTGCGAGAGAGGTAGATGCGTCCGCAGACTCGGCGCCGGCAGCGACAAGACGGGCAAAAACGAGCGGCAATGACAACGATAGTGAAAAGGTGTCGTGTGACTAACGGCATCATTTCTTCGACGAACAAATGAGAGCTGTCGTTACGGAAGAAAATCAGCTGAATGAGATAGAATTAATAGTTGTACCTAGTATAATCGTTTGAATGCGGAATGCAAAACGATCCGGTTAATCAAAAGAAACGACAAGGTTTACTATTCGAATAAGGAGAATGATCCAGATTCAGTCATCCAACCAAGCCAATCCGAGCAGTAAATGAATCAGTCGAGAATAAGACCTGAAATAATAAGGAATGCAACTAAAGACGAGGACGCAAAGTGTGTGAGTTATAGCATTCTTTTGTTCAATACATGACTAACAACAGTATACACAAAAAAACGTTGAAAACATTTAACACATAACGATATGAAATGTAAACGGTGACATAATGTCATCTTTAATAAAAGAAGAGCCAAATTTAAACACATGACAATACGCATATTTGAGACTAGTGACAGCGGGAGTACTGTCATTGTACTGTACTACCAACAGCAACAGCAACAGCAACAGCAACAGCAACAGCAACAGCTGTCAGCAAAGCAACCAGCCAAAGGAGCAGTGGCGAGAAGGAGAGTTGGCGAGGCCAAGCGCAACGCTGGGATGCAACGCTTCGCAGCCAGTCGCCCAGACAGAGTGAGTGGGTGCAGGCAACGCTGAAAGAGAACGCAGAAGGAGATGCGCCAGCGGCGACGCGGCGAGGCGGAAAAGAATACCACGCGCAAGAAGCGGAAGCAGAGGGAGAAACGACCACAAACTCAACTGAGCAGATACAACAACATAAACGTGCATATGACGTATTTCGGTACTATTTATGAGTACAAATGGGGGAAAGCGTCGAAAAGAAATAGAGCGAATATTTTACACGGTCTTAATTAACTTTCGAAAACATTACTCCTGTAGTGATTACGCATGAATATCAAATTGAATTCAAACGTCCAGTAATACTATTATAAAGTTAATGCCTATTCACTGAATTGCGTAGAGCAAAGGTAGCAGTAAAGTACTTTTCAAATTTTGTTAATTTTATTTGCCACAGAAATAGATTAAAGGGTGGGAATGTTTTTGTTTATATAAGAAAAATTTAAAATTTAAATGTCCCTTGGAACTTCATGTAAATCGAACCTAATATTTTTAGATTAGGTTCGACAGTAAGACTGATTTTTAATGCTCATTTGTCAACGCATAATGCATATTTAGCTTCCATATATTTCTTATTAGGTATTTTTTTCACGCATAAACTGAACCCAAATCCGAAATCAGATCGGCAGCTATGATCAGTAATCCTTTGTGTTTTCCCTGATCAATGCCAGGTGAATGCCGGAATGTGAATGCCGGTAGTACCATAATAGACATGCCACGTACCGTGCGCGACTTTTCCTTTCTCATCTTTGTCCTATCCTCACCCCCTATGCACATGCACTACACTGCCACACATACCGGGAGACTAGTCGAGAGCTTAGTGTTTGTTCTGGAGGAAGTGGTGCCCGCTGGTGGGAAATACCTGGAAGAGGGAAATCTCGCCGGTTGACTTCGGTGGTCGGTGACGCATTTTGCGGGAGTAACAGCCACATTACGATATAAACACATTCACTACACGTACGGGGCTAATGATCTGAGCAGTTGACCCGCCCGGGAAGAGGAGGAAATCAGACTTCCTTCCTTCATTAAATGGCCTAATTCATTAGACGAAAGGTCGGCCGTCTTCAATCTAAAATCAGGTAAAATTCAACTCCGCAACTGAATGGGTTTTAAAACAATTTAAAGTAAAATTAGTATCAAAATCTTGGAACCTTCTCAAGCAATTTCTATTCAACAGCATTTGAAACGCGAGAATTAAACTAATTTCCATCTACGAATAGTTTTCCGACTTAGCTATGAGCTTAACTATTGTGATGTCATGGATACTGACAGCGAACACAGACACAGAGCTTTCATATAACAAATATTTATTTACAAAGAAAACACAACAAATATTTACATTGAATTTCCTTCTTACACCCTAGCTCTGATAGATCTACTATCCCCTGATCGCGGGAGAGATCCAAACCCGATTGATGATCGGTTTCGAGTGTGGCATTCGGCCCTTCAACTTCTGAAGCGCGCGCAAAGCCAAGCTTCCGTGACCGGATGTCACACTGAGACACAAGACCGTACTGGCGTACCATCTGTTTGCCTCGATCGCAGGAGCGATCTTACCCGATTGAGAATCGGCGTGAATCGTGGTACTCGACCACTCCTCAACTCGGAGCACGCACACAGCATCGCTCCATCGTGACCGCAGTCACCCAAGGACACAAAGTCCTCCACAGGCTCGTCAACACGTGACTTGCCTCGCGAGCCCGGCGCGTAGATGCACCGTCGTGGCGCCACGTTTTTGTGCAAATGCACGAGGTTCTCCCACTGTCTCCAGAACCCACCCACTGGCTCTGTGCACTAACTTATAAAGTCGAGGCTCACGTGAACTACTACGTCACGGCACCCCCACCGCAGTCTATTGCTAACCATTAAGGGTTCGGGTCTCCGTTTCTTAAGACCGGAAGACCCCAAAGCTTTGTGTCTCCCGTTTCCGTGTTCTTTCTTTAAGGAAAAACCCTTCTCTCCTTCCTGTGGCGAGGAGTTTTCTCTTACTAATCCCTTACCAAAGGTCCCCAAATAGATGCCACGAGGCACTCTGGCTAATAGGTTACACTATGAACTTCATGAGCATCTTCGAAACTTGATCACACAGCTTAATTGTCGTTTGCTTCTTGGTTAAATTAGATAGTTAAGAATCCAGAGCTTTTTTGAGAACCCACTTCGTGTAAATTTGTTCATAAACGTCGACCAATAATCAGTATTGAATATCATCGGGGATAGACGGAAGAGTCCCAAATGCAAACAAGTGTTCATATATTTAATTTGAATTTACATAAGCGTAATATCCAAAATTTTGTATTTGTTTGATATGCCAGTCTGCATTGTCACGTGATACGGATACGGCCAGCAGACCGCAGGTTAGAGAACTGATGTAGAGACCCGATATTTATTCACTTACAAATTGGATGAAACTGTTAAGAAAATATAAAAAATACTTGTATAATGTTCTTGTAATCTCCACGTGAAACTCCACATGAAAATGTGCGATAAGCACTCTTCACACTAGTGTTTTGGAGTCGCCATTGCATCAAGTAAATAAGGTTGATATTGATAAATGAATAACACAATATTTGTAGACACCAGGTAATTAATGCATCTGGTGGAAGTAGTATGGATTTTATAACGTCCGTATTTTTCAATATTACGTTTATTATTTTGAATCCAGTTTTTATACAGTTATCTATGAGAGTAGGAAAGAAAATTGCTACCCTATGTACAGTTTCATCACGTATCCTTCTTGAACACTATAGGGTTTTGAAAGCATTCAAGCGTATATCGTCTAAAAATTTATATTCACTAATTTACCTATGTAACCTAAATCATACCTCCTCTAACAATACTAGTACAAAGTATCACAAAATCACTTGTGCCAGCACAATCCATTCTTCACTAACCTATATTCTATACGTTTTTGCTGAATGAGCCTCCGTGCAACTGAGGCAGAGTGGCCATCAATCTCTTTTCACATAAACCCTGCTCCTTGAGCTGCATTGCATTCCGGCGACATTCCACACGTGTGGCGCGTCAACATCCCAGCGAACGTCTGGGCAGGGGTCGGATAGGCGTTGGTGCACCTCCCATGCGAGAGGCTTTCCAGATCACGAAACACGACTTAATGTGTCTCTCCTATTCGACCTTGCACTATTATTAATATTTGCATCAGTGAAACGTAGAAGAACTTTTCCCCCGTTTTCAAAGCACAAATAAATGAATAGTTTAGTGTAATGATCTTATTTCATGTGAGAACTAGCAATGCTCCAGCAGCATATATTTTCTGGTTTACTCTGTAACTTATGCAATTTTCGAAAATTCAGAGTTTTTAACGAAAATAAGACCTGTGCCATTTTTATGAAGCATACAAATTTGGAGCCGTTTTTTAAAAGATGTTTTAAAATTTGTTTTTTAACGCAAAGTTATGCGAAAAACATACCTACATACGAGTATTATACATTTATGAAGAATGGATTTCGTTAAGAAAAATCATTATCTTCAATATCGTAGTTGTAGGAAGAGACAATTTTAAATTTTCGCAATTTTCACAAACTCAGAGTTTAAGGATAAATGAATTCATTTGATGGAATTTCACAAAATGCTTTTTCTTCCCGTGAGCTGAGGATTTTTCACCCAATTTGCATAATTGTGTCCAATACGACATTTCTGCCGCCACATCTCGGTATAAATCATGCAGAACATTTATACACTAATGATCACAGTAGTTGACGAAATCGAAAAAATCTAATCGATCAACTTAGAAATTATATTTTGCAATTCTATTTTATGTCAATTGAACAATGTTATACATTTTGTAATTCAAAATACTTCAATTCCAATACGATTCCATTTTATGTAAAATTTATCTCGTGCATTTTCTGGTCTAAGGCACAACGGCAATCGAGGACCAAAGCACAACACCCACGCTCTACCCTGGTCCTAACGCGAACATTTCAACAAATAAGTAGTCCTAAATCGCTCAAGAAATGTAGTACATAGATATCTAACATTTGACACAACATTCTTATTATTTAAAATTGAAAAACACGCAAGTCACAAATTAAGAAGTAAAAAAGATCCAGTGCTCAACACGCTCCTCTACATTACCGGAATAGAGACGTCAGTGGTGACAGTGTAATTCTTGATTTATTAGAGATTGTGATATTTTAAATCGGTATGCTATTTGTCAATCTTTGTCTCATTGATATGAGGTTTTTGGCAAGAACCACACACTTACATTAGAAAAGTGACTGTTGCCGAAATTGTTTCTCAACCAGAGATAATGATCCTCTCCCAATCAGACTAGTATTCTCATAAATATTCGAGGTGTGAATTATTTCCTTGCTGTGATTCAGAATTCTTCGATGAAGACAATGTGTAATTAAAAAGGAAGTAGCTGCTGTGCATTAACGGGTCAATGTAAGATTATTATTGTTCCAAAAATTATGGAAGAGACCATACATTATTCAACGCGCGGTAACAGAAAAATACTTTTGATAAAACGTACTCAATATGCGTGTACATACTTGCAAGAGTATATTTATTATATCGGTCGTAACAGCACTCTCGTAAATGGTTTCCACTACCTACTGCGTAACTTAAGCGTACCACCATGTATTCCAGTATTATGACCGCCGCTCAATTTCTAGACAAAGCAGCACACGACGCACTTGTGTATTTGTATGACGGCTGCAAATGGCGGGAGGTTCAACACTCTGGTACGATATTTACCAGTAAATTTTATACGTACGGAAAACGCATGTTTTCTCATCCCAATCATTTTGGGTAAACGTATTGTAATGGACCACAGGGTCGCAATTTTTGGTGTAATGCGCCGCTGTGAGTCACACTATCATAGACGGGGCGTTGCCATCACACTTAAAGTGTGATGGTCGTTTCCAGGCACCAGGATGCATGCGCTGAATTTATTTACGAGGGCGCCAAGCGTATGCGTTACTTGTGATCTGGGCACCGGCGTTGAGACATCATCAAGGGTGGGCACCCTGGGTCGAAGGATTGCATTTTCTTACTGTTTATAAATAATACACTTTTTTTGTGGTTACCCGACCAAAATGACGGGGACGCGTTTATTGCTATAGAAAATTGTCTCTTTTACATTCCTGTTCCTTCTACTGCTTTACTCTGGTTATTAACTAAAATGGGTGTGAACACTTACAGAAAACTGATGACTGAAATTCTGCTACCTCACTCCGAAAGGATTACATGCCCAAATATCGGCCGGCGGCAGTAGATGACTCGTTGAATTATCATGGAAGTCCCCTGTAGTCGGCAGGAACACGACGTCTGGCTGAGCTCGTCCACGGTCGTCCGCGGAATTCAAGCGTCAGTTTTTTGATGCGCGGCTCTCCATACTTCGCCTGGACCGCGTATTATCATTTGCAGCCGAATAATTGTGCTGCACACCCTCACGTAAAACATAAACATTTATGGGTGTTACTCCTACTGTCCTAGCCCGGCATCCGGAATAAATTCCGTTGCTGGAATAATGACTGCTAGGACCTGGAGACCAGCGATCATTTTCGAGTGGCTGTAGTCGCAGTTGAATACGAAGAACTTTCTTTAATAATCGACCACTCGCTCTAACAATCTTTCTCCAATCGCAATTTTTCTAGCACCCATACCCGATTCCCGTACCCATCCCTCTCGCAAATGTCCACGTGCTTAGCACGGGGCTTTCCATAGGCTAGTCTTGTACGGAGCTTCGTGATTTATTGTCACGTCGGAATTTCTGATGGGCTACTCTCGCCTCTTAATGTGACACTTCCGTTAGTCAGCCCCCTGCAGTCACACACCAAGATGGAAGATGGAAGGGTGCGTTTTGGGGGCGGACGCTCGCTGGGGAATACTGGGTTGGCGGCCCACCCGCAGCTGCGCGTGTCGAATTGTGTCAATGGCGCTCGTCGCCTCGAAATATGTTGATAGAGCGTGTCACAAGGGTCGCGCTCGCGATGGGTCTTTAAGACTCATTGCATTGCCCCCCCCCCGTAAACTGAGATTAAAAAACGCATGGGATATGTTTTTTAATCTAAAGGCGGGAACAGAGAATGAATAATAGAAGACAAGTAGAGTTGGATAAACATAACTAAACAACTGTTGCAGTGCAGACACCAACGTTGGTACGTCTAATACAATTTCGGCGAGTGCAAATGAAATTAGATATATCAAGATGTTAGAAAAACGAAAATAGAAAAAAATTCTGATAACTCATCAAACCTAACACGATATAAAATAGTAATGAACTAATTAGATGAATAAAATTCATTGACAAGTAGTGTTAACTCTAAACGCTCAAAAACCTATAAACTTAGCAATCGATATCTTTAAAAATAATGGAAAACAAGAAAATCAATTATTACGGAACAAAATTGAAGTAAATAGCTTAGTTTAATTGGACAATGCAAAATGACGAGGTCATTAATGTCACAAGGACATACTGAGTGCTAATTAAAATACTAAATAATTGACAAATCAAACATAGGAGCTTTTAAAATGCTATTAAAATGTCCCAAAAGCAAGAAAAATTACAAAAACATTTATCAAAATTATGTTACTGATGTGACAGAGGCTTCTTCCTTTCCTTCAGTCAGCTTCCAAACCTTAGGCGTCACAGGATTACATACAACATTACAATTTCGGAGTAAAGAAATCTAATAGGTCACTCAGGAATTCTATGGTGAGCATTTGTTGCATTTCGTAAATATTATTTGCAATAAATACCATTAAAATGAAATCAAAGTCAACATAATCAACGAAAAATTCTTTAAAAATTGCGGAAAAGGTAAAAAATGATTTATTAGTCAAAGTTTAAAAAAATCACATGCAAAATAAAAATGGGTAATTTTCTTTTTTCATTACATAAAATAAATGTATATACTAAAGCATTGTTCCACAGTGAAAAAAAAGATATTTTAATAAAGTCCGCCCCCTAGTTATTACGTTATTCATTTACGTTTATTTTTTGTGAGTGTTTGATTTAAATTGCATATTTTTATGAAGGAAAGGCGAGACTGCAGTACAAGCCCAAAATAGTCCTTTTCTCGGAGGAAGAGAACTCTTAGCTGTGCGTACGATACAACGGGTGAACGCGCTGTTCGCAATGCAGAGAGAATTCGCGAGAAGCGAGGGTCTTCCGTTCTGTCTTGGCAGAGGCCGCGCGGAAACGGGGCTTGTAATTCCCACCGTGGGCCCTTTGAACCAGCACAGAGCTGGTGACAGCGCCCCGGCGCCCCGTGGGG
>BOPP01000043.1:1188498-1199868 GCA_017312745.1 Gryllus bimaculatus
GGCCCGACGCACCCGGAGGGAGCAGATGTTTTTTGTTAAAATGTCGAGTAGTATGTGCATGAGTTGATCGGTGCCGCTGGTTTCAAGACCTAAGCATTACTGTTTGTAAATATTATTTGTGAGTTTGTATTCTTTGTTATAAAACGTTTAGATGTATAAAAGAGTTATAACAATTCTATTCCCATGCGCGAAATTCCAGAGACCCACGAGCCCACTAGAGATTCACGAAAAGGCACCTGCTCCCTGGCATAATTTTAGTCGTGAAAATATATATATATATATATATATATATATATATATATATATATATATATATATATATATATATTGTATTTACATAATTCAATTATGTAAATTTGTGTGCAGGGAACAAGGAAATGTCTGTTCATGGTGACAGCAAAAAAGTAAAATTTTTAATATTGAAAAAAAGTAACAAAAAATACAGACAGCAATATTTTTCAGCTGATAATGTATCTTGCATCACTTAAATTAATTGTAAATAGTATATTGCTAGGAAATTAGATTAGTAGAACACAACTAAAAATTATTAGTATACGTCCACTTATGCAATTAATTAATCTCACATTCTTCTAGTACGAGACGACACCTATAAAACGCGATGAAATGGTTCCATTAAATGAAAAGACTTTTATTCCACAGGCTGAAATTCGCATTTTGAAATTTAGTTAATAGCTTATTGTCAGACAGATGTAAAAATATTCAATAGGAATATTACGAGTAGACCGGCGTAGGCGGCCCAGCGCATCATGCAGTGGTCCTGACGGAGAGGGCCTAGGAACTTTTCCCAGTGAGATGTACCGCATTTACGGACTACAGTACCTCAATTTTCAAGCATTTATAAAATAACGTTTTGTAATTTATACGAACATCATACGAATACATTTTTCCATTGCGAAACTAGCTACTAACAAAAATATTTTACTTTTACCGATTACACAAATAACTTTCAATTCACGTTCACTGGCACCGTAGACCGTAATTTCGAGTATTAGACGCGCCGGAATTTTGGAAGCAACTTATTGAATAAAAAAGTGCGTCTTAAAGTCCTTAAAATAAAGTATGTCCTAACATAACATTATCACATGCCAAACATTTTTACCCATTCCCCACAATACCACAAAGATCGAGAGAAAATATGATAATCATTATTACACATTTCGAAACGCTGATATCTGGCTAAGGCGCAAATTGAGCGTGTTCTGATATTCCGCGTGTGAGTGTGCCAAAGGAATCCGTTGTCGAATACAATGAACACTACTGGAAATCAAATGCGTAGTGAGGAACGGCAAATACAATTAGTTTCAGAGTAAACGTCTATCGTCTTCTCGCATATGTCGACGAATGTACCTGCAAACGACGGTGCTGATTAATCATGAATTGGTGATACGCCTGAACCGTGCAGCAGAACATAGGACGAATTATAGCGAGACAAAAATCTTAAGGCGAAATTCGAAATACGAATTGCAGGTATAATACCGTTATCACCTTTGTTGGCGACACAGGTATATACACGCCCGCAAACCATTGTCGGCACTATCCCCAATGTTTTGGTGGTTACGAGGGGCAGCCTTGCCGCCTGGGACGCATCGTGTGCTTGACGTAGCTCTCACGCAGCACAGGTGACGACTCGGGCGCCCGCGCCAGCAGGCGACGGGGCTGTTGTGGCCACTCCAGCGACCACTGGACCGGCTGAGGTAAGCAACCGGTATATGGCAGAGGGAGTGGCTTGAGATCTCACCAACTAGCCCACAGTCTCTCATCTAGTCCTAGTACAAACTAACGTAACGTGTTTTGGATGAGGACAACGGGCGCGTCTATAGTGGTTCAGCGTTGTTGTAAATCGTATTTGTTAGCACTAAGGCACTAATAAAGCTGACTATGATACATTTACCTATGGTACTTAACATGCTATCATTCATTCGATCTATAATGTACAATATTAGATCATTTGTTCTTGTGTAATACTCTTTAGCTATGTTAGCTACCAAATATCAAAAAACTGATAAGTGGTTATACCGAGCAGTTACAAAATGGTGGCTGATAAGTTTAATAATGCAATAAGATACATTCTGCTTATATTTTTAACCAGATTTTGCAATAAAAAATAAAAAACAACCACTACATCCGCCAGGAACCAAATCGCTAACAGCATAAAACGCCGTGTGTAAATTCGTAAATGCATATAAAACAGAACCACATAAATACATAGAATTCCTTTATGTTAAGGCGACCCGCCCGTCAGTCTGGTGAGAATCCTTTAAAGCCGGTCATCATACCCATTGTCTTCCCTACCGACACTGGCATTAGGCTTCCAACAAACAATCGAGTGTCACATCTAGTGCGGTAGGTCTACATTACTCTACCACAAAAGCGCAAATCCCGCAGCTTAGAGCCTGCCTCTGTGAGGCAGTAGCTCGGACGACGTACGTCCCTAAGGTCCCTAAGGTCGGAAGGCTAGGGATTCGAGAAGCCGCGGAAAAGTACCTCTCGCATCAGCCGGCTACTACAAGTCTTCTCCAGAGAGCGGCTGAATCCGTCCTAGATATCTTGGTGGTGGCAATTCAGTCACCGTCCGGACTCGAACCCTTGGACCGAGATCATCTGATCAGGAAAGAGGAAAGGGTATAAAAACAAGCTCCCTCCATCATTTACGCTTGGGATTTGAGTACAGCACTCATCAGCGGCAGCAGCAGCTTGAGCCGCGCCTTGTTAGCGTCCGCTGGGCGGCCGTCGGCGACGGCCGGCGCCCCACTTCCCTCACGGCTCGTGATTCACGCGTATTTTTACATGGGGCCGGCAGGGCGGCACGGAATGAGGGATGGGATGGGGTGGAGAGGGGCGGGAGGAAGCTTGTGTCGAGGCTGCTCGAGAACCCGTCACCTAAGCCACCTGCGTGCCTCGTGGCGTGGGTGGCGGGAGGGGGCGAGCGACGAAGAACCCATGGACAACCCTCATAAGACAGCGGCGTACCTTCTTTTCTTTCTCTCTTCTTCGACCCGTTAGGGAAGAGGTCTGACGCGGTAGCTCGACGAACATCTGTTTTCTCGAAGCAGTTGACTGAAGTGAACGAAAGGCAGCTTTGCTTATGTATTTCCCTCTTGATCACCAACTCTTAAAATGAAATGAACGTTATAAAATGCATTCTTTGTTGTCTGGCTCCAATTTGATCTAACGTATGTTTGCGAATTGTTTTTCCAAAATCGTACAGAAATATGAGTCGTGTGAAACCTTATCTACATGACTAATTTCGAATATTCGCATAAATTGATAAAAAATGAGTAGCTTCTTGCCATGTGAGAGGTTTTGTTACATAACAACCGGAACTCGGAAATAATGCAATAGACAAATAATAAAAAGTTTTGATCTTGACTGAAAAACGCAAATATTCGATTACGCTAATAAGCCATTTTCGTACCTAATGTCACAACTGTATTATCATCCTCAGTGCGTTACTGATTACGTCATTGCTGGCGTCTTGCGATGACGAAGAAAGACACTTCAGCATTGACGTATGTTGATTCAGAACAACCAATTTTTGCTTCTTCAAAAAACAATTTTCAAGACGTTTGACAGCAGCATTTTAGCTGCTGATGGTCACTAGTTTTCAAATATCTATAAGCAACAAAAACTGCAAATGAGCTATATTTGTACTAATTGATCATGAAATACCACAACGAGATGCTCCTTTCTTAGGTTATCGGCAGTAAATGTAGCTTTTTATCCAAAAGCGTAGCAAAGAATTGTTTAAACTAATAAATTAATTTTGTTTATAAATCAAAAATAATTTCTGGTAAAATTGGTGGTGATTCTTGGTAAAATGACAAGAGCACTAATAAGATAGTACTGACATCGTTTGAACGGCTTTACTAATTTTCCAGAAGTTAAATTCCATTAGTCAAATATTAATTTGCATGCCAACTAAAAAGGATAGACTACTTTGTATACTTCCAGGTTAAGCTGATCTGACTTACAGATAGAAGTCTGCTGACCTTACGTTTACCCCATTACGCCTATGGAAATTCTACTATTAGGATGGTATTGTCGGAGTATTTCTTGTAATTAGATCGTTAATTTTTATATCCACATTTTCTTGTATTTTTCATAATTTCTCAGTTGCATTTCTAATATTACTGGTTAGAATTCTGCAGAAACCGACGCTCTCAGCGCTCTGACCACTAAACACGGAATAAGTCATTATACTTTGACCTAATGTAGAAACAAAACCTTGATTCAGCGTTCCGCCTCTTCCCTCCCCCAGTCATGTCGATTACGACTCCACCTCGACGATTTTACTTGGATTTGTTTCCTTTCCTCCAAACGTTTACGCAGGCCGTGCTCGACAGCCCCAGCCCTTGCCGCTCGCGGCCAAACACGCTTCTGGTAGACGCGCGCAGTTTCTTGTTGGTGGATTATTTGTGAGGCGCCGGCCGCCGGGGAACGCCCCCGCCCGGGTGTACCAACGGCCGCCGCCGCCGCGAGCGCTTGTGGTTCCGGAAGGCCCCTGCACACGCAAATGGTGAGGGCGTGGTCGGTCGCTTCTGTGACAGACGTCTGCATGACATTACTCTTGGATATCGTCGGCTGTTAATGCCTGGGTGACATTCAACACGAGGAACCAATAACCTCGACTAATTTGGGGCATTGTCACTATTTGGGGTCTGTGAATATTAGATTGTTTCATAATGTGCTTCATCAATTTAATTTTTCTATAATTATTTCAACATATCTCGCTAATTTTTCAACGTGCAAAACTGGAGAGCGAAATGTTTTGTTAACGGGAGACCCACACTCGCGCATTGCGCGGCGGCGATGGTGAAACGGTTAGCGTACCGGACTTTGTACCCACGTTGGCGGGTTTGAACCTGACGGGTTGAAACCGTGGATTTTTTGAGGTCGAAAAAATCCTTCGTACGCCTTCCTTCGGAGGGGAAGTAAAGCCGGCTGTCCCATGTTAGTTACTTGCATGTAAAAGATCCTCAAGCCTAAATGACGCCTCTGAGCTAAATTCAAATCGCCAGTTTCTCGCCCAAGAAATACCTCCTTTCTCTGTCAGTTGGTGAAAGGAGCAAAGCGAAATTTGCGTGGTCAGACGAAAGAGCGGGTCTCGCCACGTAAAATAAGGCTGCAATTCAATTCAATTCATAGTATAGAGTAATTAGGTGTACCCGAAGAAACTATAAGACAGAAATGATTACGCTTATAGGAATACAAAGAGTTTTATCAAATGCAGCAAAGCGAGAGAAAGTTCGAAACGTAGGGTCATGGATGGCTTGAAAGGTAAACAAGTAGAAAGGTAATATACTTGTGATAGGTGGTACGGCTATGTAAATATTGGATATGTGTGAAGAAAAGTACTGAATACGAATAAATCAGAAAAAATGGTAAGCCGAGAAGAGCGAATGACTGTGAGAGAAAAATACGAAAGATATGGGAGAGGGCTAATCTACACCAGCGGTCTGCCTCAATGAAAGGAATGTTGCTGCACAAATTAGGAAATAAAATATCGACGTCTGCGCGCAGAGAAGTTTGGCCGGCGTTCCGCGGCCCCTGGTGCTGCCCCGGCAGTCGTCTTGTGCCCTCGCCGGGCGCGCCGCGAGAGCCGCGAGCGCCGCAAGGGGCCGGGGAGGTGCCAAAGGCGCCGGGGAGGTGCTCTCCACGAGTTCCACCCAGTCCAAGCGCACGCTGCGGCCCGGCCTGTGATTTCACATGCACTTGTCACAAAATCTTATACTGTATTTAAACATTCATTTGAACGACGTAATAGTTTTAAATGATACTACAGTTTGCTTTAAAGACACATCCTATTTTTGTGAGAGTGTGGTGACTCATGGTATGGTAAAATTTTAGCTTAAGTTAACAATAATATATTCCAAATAAAAAAATAAAACAAGAGGATATTTGTTTCTTAAAACTGCGCCATCGATAAAAATCCTAAAAATTTTAAATAGTAGGAATGCAAAATCAGCGTTAATGTAATTTTAATTCTCTAAATTTTTCTCCATAATTTTTCACGAGAAGCATAATATTTCACGCGTTTTTCAATTGAAGACGTCCTTTATTAGATGAACACCAAGGAAAAAGATAGAGGATAACAGGTTATGGGTTTGCCCAATTCACACACAGTCTCGTAGCAGATTTAGATATATTAAGGGTTATAAAAATGAAAAAGGTTATGCTAAATGAATTTATAATAAAACGAAACCTTTTAAAATAAATAAGAACATCCGGAAAATCCGTCAGAAGAAAAAAAGAGACATCACTCTAAAAAGTCCTAAAACTACTTTCTGTGAAGTAGTTTACAATATCTTCTTGGACAACATATGAAAGTAAAATCTCCAAAGTATAAAAATGAGAAGACCAACATAGGAGCTTCTACAATACAAATTAATAAATACACCGTTGTTTGTGAATATTGCAACACCCAGGAGTGGTCGGAATCACTTAAAAAAAGGTGTAGAACATTGGTCTAGTAGCGCCCTCCCTCTGAGACTGGTCAGATCATTTGTACACCACACGCAGTCGATGTAGAGCCGTCAAGCGACACGGAAACGTGCAACCAATTGCCGGAATGCCCCGCCGACTGCAAAGGACGCAACATCAGCATCTGAGGGAGTTCGAACGGGGAAGAATGATCGGTCTCCGAGAAGCGGCTTTGTCATACGCTGCTACAACAGAGGTGCTGCAACAGAGTGTGGATCAAGAGGATGGAGGAGAGTCGTACACAGCGACGAGTGGACACTGAACCACACAATGTGACCACATCGCAAGATGACCACCGCGTACAGTGTGTTCCCCAGTAGCATATCAGCCTCTCCTTGAATCCATGCCACGATGTCTAGAGGCTTTGATGGCTCCGCGTCTTTACACCGTACTACATACTCAAGATCAAAATGCAGGTACAGTTATGTGTATTAGAATCGTTTGTAAATTGTAATATTCCTAATTTGTGGAATAAATTTCATTGCAATAGAATGGCTCCTTCTTGGTGTTGCGATTTTCACCAGCACCATTGTATTAGCTTCAGCTCAAGACGCTGTTTGCCACCAGGCGGCAAAAATACGTTTCGGACTTGAGCAACATGTCTTAAGATTAATAAAGATGATAAACTGTTTTAAAGTTCTCCATAATCTACGAGAAAAAGTTTGATTTTCCTGCATCAATATATATCTGTTATCAGTCTGTTTTTCAATAAATGATCGTAATAGCATCGGAAGGGAAAATATTCAAGGAAGTGTTCTTGACAAGTAGCAAACGGGGGCTGTGCGTTAGTGGTTTTGTCGCATGACGATAACAAAACGGCTTCAATATCATGTATCAGTGGTTCACAGTAAAGTCACCCAGGATTACAACGGCTTATTCAGCCCAAAACTTGTACTCTAAGAAGAGTATTTTAGAGTTACCCGGCAGCATAAGCAGGCTGAGGTAGTCACCATACCAGCACGTGAACCTGGCAGCAAACCTTGAGTTCTTGAGTTATTTTTCTATGTCTGAAGCTAGTCCTCATTTGATATGCGTCTTTCTCTAGTCTTTGAAGCAAAACGATCAGATTTTAATACCATGTCAATCTGTTTTAAGTAATTATTATAGGAGAGCATAAAACTTATCAGTTCAAGCTCCTCCTTGTCTTTTGAGTTGTTTTAAAAACTATTGTTTGTGGTCTATTTGTGAAAATAGACACCCGAACTTTTAAGACGTGATAGTCATCTATTTAGCAACTCTCAGCGTACCTATATGAGTTCTTGAAATTCACGGAAATGAAACATGGTTCTAAAATCGATTGTCGATAATCTCGCTCACCGACCGCCTTTTCCAAGGAAATCCCAAACGAGTCAGGGGCACGTCTCTGGCATTTAGCGACCACTCGTTCGCCAACACGCAAGGACTTTCATATTATTCGTATCATATTTTCTTGTTAACCCGGCAGTGGGAACGTCTACCTTCAAATAGAATCTTCCTGAAGAGATGACGACTATTAGTTTGAGTTTATCAGAAGAACGTGGTGTGCTATTCTCCGTCAAAGTTGTTGACGAGTCCATCCGACCCAACGTTCCTGGTTACGTGACTTACATGTCCGGCCCATCCGAGAGTTATTTTAATGCATTAAATCCGAAAGATATAGATATAATAAAGAATCTTTTAGAAACTTTATGATTGTTTATCAAATTATGAAGTTGCTGATACATTATTTGAACTAGAAAGTTTGCACTGTTCAGATTCTGAACAAGAAATTGATGAAGCTGAGAACTGAGAATTAGGAAATTGAACCTGAACATTTTGTTATACTTATTTATTTATTTATTTATTTGCATTCTGATTGTCGTAAACAAATTCGATATTTTATAGTTAAAAAATGCAAATTATTTTAAATTGTGTAGGCCACAAAACGCTATCTCGGAAAGGTTAAGAAAACAAAATGGTCTAAAAAATTATTGTAAAAAGTGTTTCCATAAAACATATTTTATAAAACGTTATATAAAACATTACTGTAAAACTGGTTCCATTATGTTTGTTAAAGACAGACAGACATTTTGTTCATATTGTAGTTATTAACTTAATGCTGCATTTTCTTTTCTATGTTTCATTTTCGTTCACTTTCAATTTTGTTTTTTCACAAATCACAAATCTGAGAATTTTAAAAAACTGCGATATCTTTCGAGGTTTATATTAAATATATGATTTATTTGCATCTATTACTTCATAATCAAATATTTTTGTAATTAATTAGTGCTTTAAATATGCTCTAATAACTACCAGGTCTATTAGAACGTTGCAACTGATGTCAGGAATTTTCACGTTCCTTCCGGCGGGTTAATTCTATATCGAACTTGTGGCGGCCCGTGATCAGACTGCCCGCCTTCTGCCGCGAGTGCCCAGGTTTGATCCCAGATGGAATTTGTGGTGAACAAAGCGGTTTCTCAGCGAGTCTTCTCGTGTTTCTTCTGTTACCACTGCCAACATGCTTTCCATCAGCATGCCCCATCAATCATTCCCTACCCTACCCTATCATTAATATTTATTCCGCTAAGAATCCAAGAATCACAGCGGTGTCTAGGATGAGAGGATCCGAGGATTTTGCTGAGAAGGGTCGTGGCTACCTCAGCGAGTTATCGATAGGTAGGGTCCCGGTCAGGCAAACTAGAAAGGAGGAAGACTAGTGAGAGAATGGGGCCGCCCCTTCCGAAATCCTAGTGACGGAAGATCAGGGGTGGATGGAATGCCAGGCGAGGCGAAGGGGGAACAGCTCCGTGCGGCATCGGCGCCCGCGGGGAAGGCCCTCTGAGAGGCGCCTTCCCGCTTCCTGCTCTCCCTCTCGGGTGGCGCTCAAGCTTCTGCGGTCTGAATAAAGCGTGGGAACCGTACGGGTAGTTTTAGTAGCCTGGGCTGACCTTGTTTATTTCACAAACACCTCGGAATAATGAGACTTACAATATACCTGGCACAGTGAGAACACTTGTAAGTACAAGGATCTAACTGCAAGAAATCAAACCATTTTAATTTCGTTTTTATAAGAGGTAGCTTAGTAAGCTTATAAAGCTAGCGAAGTAAATCCAGGAAGCGCTTGCCCGGCTTGTTGCTTGTGTGATTTTTAAGCCTGGAGGTGGCAGTGTTCTACTGCCGCTGTATGGTGAGATGCAGCGGCGACTTACACGTAAGCTTGCCTGGTATATCCCCCACCAGGTATTTTCCACCAGCGGGGCACTGCGTCAGACGGGATAAGCTCCATGTCGTCTCCCAGCGTGTGTGGCAGTGTAGTGCATGCAAGTGTGCGCGTGTGTGTGTATGTAAGTAAGGACAGACGATAAGACCACAAAGAGGAATGAAATATCGCGCGCGTTGCGTGAAGTTAGGATACCGCCCCGGCATTCACCTTATAGTAATCGGAGAAACAATGGAACTACTCATCAGCCAGCCGACTGGTTGCCGACATTCTGCTCTTTGTCGAAAATCCTGCTACCGTTAGTTCTAGAATATGATCCGATCCTAGCAGCTGGCCGGCAGAAGTCTCCTCCGGACAGAAGTCGAACTCGACCTCGCTACCTAGCTACAACCGAAAATCTCCCTCTGTTGGGACTCTAACCATAATAAAGACTTATTATTATTATTTATTATATTATTATTATTATTATTATTATTATTATTATTATTATTATTTTGTTAGTTTGAAGGCTTGGCATCTAAGGCCTTTAGCCTTTTTACGCATCGATGTTATGATTAATCATATATTAATCTAATTTTGAAGAAAAGTTTGGCTTCTTCAAGAACTGTATTGTGTTTGTCAGTTGCTGTCCTTGTCGGTGCCGAGATCTATCTTCATGGTTGCCTCTATGCGCATCTGTTTCTAAGTCTTGAGAGATCTACGCAGTCTGTCAGAAATATGCTTCACTGTCAGAAGTCTTCCGCAGCTGCAGATGGGTTGTTCTTCATTTCTTAACATGTATGAAGAAGTCATTCTTGCATGGCCTATTCTTAGTCGGGTTAAACACACTTGTTCTCGTCGAGGTGAGCTGACATTTGGTGACCATTTACTGATATTTTGTTTAATGGGGTGTAGTTTCGTGTGAAGACTGTTCCACGAGGTCTGCCATTCTGTGAGGATGCACTTCGAGACAGGCATTTCTTGATCCTGAGGTCGTATTTCAATATCCATTTCCTGATTGAATGTTCCCGGCATTTCGTGCTGCACAATCGCGCTTCTTCATTGCCTAGGATACCCACGTGTCCAGGGCACCAGATGAACGTAACTGATGCTCCTCGCTGCTCTAATTTATGGCAAGCTATGAGAATCATTTGTAGCAGTGGATCTAACAGTTTGGCGCCTGTCTATTGCAGTGAGAAGACTTAGAGAGTCTGTGCAGATGACGAACCTTCCTGAATCGAGAGTTTCACAGTGTCCGCAAAGACTGCAATACTGCATATAATTCGGCAGTTTACACACTTGCTTCAGGTGGAAGTGCCCAAGCCCTCGACAAGTCTGTTACAAATGCGCTCCGACCTGTTTTTGTTTTTGAAACCATCTGTGTAGATTATGATGTGATTTGTCATGTATTCTTCGAGAACTGATTGAAATCTGACCTTTAAATCTATGGGGAGGCATTCTTGTTTCTTTATACTGGTAGTATCGAGTCTTACTTCTGGCATTTTCAACATCCAAACTGGAATTTCATATGGTTCGTGTTTCAAATTATTATTATTATTATTATTATTATTATTATTATTATTATTATTATTATTATTATGAGCTTCGGCTCCGCATTGTGGCGCTACTCCACGTCGTGCGACTGGCTGAGTTTAGCTCCAAGCCAGCGCTGCGCGTATTATTGCAGCGACTCGGACTTGTCCGAGAGAAGG
>BOPP01000043.1:1201438-1256976 GCA_017312745.1 Gryllus bimaculatus
AGCGGGTGGGCCAGCGGATGAGCAGGAGGGCGGGGCTGAATCGGGAATTGTGACGTCACCGCCGGTTGACCCAGTGAACAACTGGCGGAGCTCCAGGCAGTCTTAGGGCGCGTAATCAGGGACCAAAGGATCGCAAACATTTCTCCATTGAAATTAATGGTGTCCATCACAAAGCAAATCACGAGTTATGTTGTCACTAGCATATGTAGACATTCGTTGAAAAGAAATAATACAATACAATTTATTAATGAATTTGTATATTCCTTGTAACAATTTACACGTTGCAGAAATCAAACAATCTTTGTTCGATTTCGAGGTTTGATCTCCTGCTTCTTCCTGCACTACTAATTTACCCGGGATCTGGGGCAGAAAAGCAAAGCATGAGTAGCCTCCACACTGATGTTGTGTTTCCTGCACTACACAAAAGGAGCTAAAGGGGATCGAAACTACTGTAAGGAAGTCCAAATATGGTGATTACAGAAATACTCCTTCACTTTTGTACGGTAAATAAAATCGCATCAAATTAACCAAATGTGTTGGCATTAAAATCATACATTCATGATACCTGACATCTGCATAAAGATAAAGAATTTACTAATACACCATAAAATCATTTAAATTATGTAAAATCATTGCCATTCTATGATATATACCAGGTAGTTTATCTAATAATGTTACACTTTAATATTTAGTAGCTCCACAATTTGTTTGCGAGGGATACCATAACCCATACCATACCATAACCATAACCCAGTAACTCAGTAACCCATAAGTGAATTTTCCATCTTTTAATCCCTTGATTCAATTTTATTGAAGTATATACCGCAAAATTAGAGGTCTCAGAAAAATGTTACAAACTTGTAGATAATGTAGAGAGGTCGAAAATGAGGGTTTTTTTTTTTTTTTTTTTTTTTTTTTTTTTTTTTTTTTTTTTTTGCCAATGAACATAAAGAAGGAAATCTCATTTAAGTGGTCTTTCCCCCTGTTTTTTATGCAACTCCTTGGGCACAGATTTGCGGCAGATCACGGTCTTACGCAGTCAAGAAGATTTCGTGTAACTGTCGAACATTTGGGAATCAAGGTTGCGTAAAGTCATGGGTAAATTCCTTATATACTAATACATATATTTTAATGATATAATTTCTCACTACAAGTTCATTGGCTATAAGTGATCATTTTCGTCGTCTCAATGTGCACTAGATGTTTGCAACATTTATTTTGAGAAACTCTGTACTTTTATGATATAACTTTTTTAATTGCTCATTAATATAAATACGATTGCTTTATTTTTTTTACTACTTGATATGAAATGTGTCCTTGCGGGGGAATTTTCATTTTTTTATTGAAATGTTTAATTTACGTTTCTCAAAAATTAACATTTGCGTTTTTACATTATGCTGGAGTTTTTGTCAAATAAACAGTTTCATGTATTTATTTAAATGAAAGGAAATTAAAAATACTATTCGATGTTCCCTCAAGTTTTAAGCTTAATACTATTGTATTATGTTGTAGACAGAATAAAAATCAACATAGTATTTTTCATTATATATTTTTAGATTAGTAGTAAATTTCAGAGTCAATATAAAAATTGGTGTATCCAGAGCAGTTTACATGTTCTTTGCTGAAAAAATATTTGCCGAAAAAATATATACCAGAAAAAACACCGAATAAAACTACTCATGTGTCATATTAACCTTTTCATCTGAAAAAAGGTCAGAACCATAAGTGACAAATTCATTTGGTCAAAACAGCTTTGATATCACAATGCAAAAACATATATTTTTGTTGTGTGAGAACTATTATAAATAAGCAACAATACCTCACAAACACTTTTAATAATTATTCATAAAAGCAAACATTATGCCATGAATATTGTAATACCAAGAAATATTACAAGTTTGTCACTGTAAAAAATACGTACGTTAGAAGCATATTATAAAACAAAATACTAAAACTAATACAAATGTTATAAACTTAGACGCAGAAAGAACCTCATATTAGTATTTTGTTTTGTATATAAGGATGACAATTAGAAAAGTCGTGCCTCTGTCTTCCACAGCTTCTTTTGAAACCTACGCGTCTAAATATTGAAAGACATTGAAGTAATAAAAGATGTACTCGCACTAGCATATAGACCGCAGGTAGTGTTGATGTAGGCGTACTGCACTCACTTATTTAGACGCCGGACCATTTTACAACTGGCTTCTTTGACGTCAGAGAGTTTACATACATAGGGCAAATATACTTTTTTCAAGAGGAAGAATTGCAAATTATTTCAAATAAAAATCGAAAACGGAAGAACACATCAAAAATTCAATCATGGGATCTCTTAATAATGAAGTGTTTCATTACATATATTTCGGAATTCTAAAAAAATATAGTATTCACTATTTTCCTGGTTACAGAGGTATTCTCATATTTATTATTTTATAGGTGTTGTGGTAAGATATCTTTGGCATTTTTGAAATAATTAAAGATGTTGTCATTGCCAACAATTTTTTAATTCAATAGCAGCTTTCGATGGCTTAGCCATCATCATCACTTGTCTGCTAGATGGAAGCCACAAAACGACTACCTGTTTATCATTTTAAACACAGTTAACGTTATTCAACATTTTCTCCCCTCCAGCGATCTCACTCATCTCATTAAGACAATCTCTCGACATTTCAAGGACTTGTATTTTGGTGAAAAAACTGATCTGCGCGGAAATATGCCTTACGTTTCGAAATTTTACGAGACCTTGTGATTAATTGTGGACGATCTAGCACAGACCTAATGAAAATTTCTTTAGAAAACCGTAGAAGAAAGCACACATTTCAAACAACAGCCTAGAATATGAGGTAAAAACGAGAAAAATAAATGAAAAATTAGTTAATGTGAACAGAAAAAGATAAAAATCAAATATTCATTAATCAGCATAAGGAATCAAATGTTCGATCACGATTTGTCAGTAAATATGATTAATGGGTATTGCAAACAAATAGTAGAAATACATTTCCTAGATAGGAAACGCTTGTCAAAAACAAAGAAAAGAATTTGAGATGTGATGACAGGGATTTGAGATAACATTCACAAATCATTCGTTATGTTTCATCAGTTGAATCTTCGTGATTTAAGAAATTGTAGACATTCACAAATTCGGAGCATACGAAATGTTCCCCAAGCTATGAGGAATACTCGTATTCCCTTGAGTACACTAAATCAATATAACCAAGAATATTCTTTACTATTGAAAATAAAGTTTTTCTTTAAACTATTATTGGCCAAATGCTAAAATCATTCACGATTTTGAGTCGAATGAGATGAGATTTCTGACAGAGAATTAGGGAACCAAACACGTGTTACGGTTGAGTGTGTGCGCGGGTGTGTGACGAAAAGTCCGTTTCAAGCGGTTGCCTCAGCGCATGCAAGCGCGGCAGTGACGGCGGAGTGTAGCTGCGTTGGGCCTCTGGCAGGTCGCGAGCGGCCGGGCTGGCGGCGAACGCTGTGGGGGCTTCGCAAGCCACGCCATGCCGCCGCTCCGCGCCACGCTCGATCATGCGGCGTTTGGCACGGATGATCTGAGACCCCAACGCGGGGGTCGGCGGTTGGTATTTCACAGACGTCTTTTGTACCTACACACCAGTTTTACTATCTCGCCAACTACGTACTTCCTTCGTAAAGAGAAAGTTTGTAATGAAATATTAAGTCGAGAGAATTGGAAACGGATATTTTTATTTTGGGGAGCACTTAACATGAAGTCTCAGCATTTTCGAAATTTTCTCAAAAATACTCCGAATTTTTGGATTAATGTTTCTCAGATAGAGAAAAAATAATTAGAAAAATGGCACAGTTTTGATTTTCGTTTTGATTTTCTGAATTTTCAATAATTACAAAACTTGAAAAACATTTTGATATCTTCCTACATTATCAATATTGAAAATAGATATTTGTTATCCTTATGAAATGTGTTCTTTAAAGTGATCCCTTAAAATAATGTCATGTACAAATTTTGAGATAATGAGTATTTTTCATACAATTTCGCATGCCAATGTGACGTGTTGTCACACGGCAGCCGAGTTAATTCAAATTCGGCGCCACGTTTCGAACATCTCAGTTTCGTTACTCTTTGAACGCATTTAAAAAGAAAAGATTATCTATTTCAAACTTCCCGCGTTCGTCATTGTTTTAAATGGCTCAAAACCCTACGAATTATCTCACAATTTATAGAACATTCATTTTTGTATAAAGTTCTTTGCATTGGAGCTTCAACTGCTTCGAAACGAGACCAATAGATCGCAGCACTTCCTAGGCGACGAAAAGTTACCCATTGTCATATTTCCCGAAATCAAATTTTTCCACATCAGTCGCGACGAGATCGCATTGTTTGAGAATCTGAAGCCGCGAGCAGTGTCGTAGCCATTGTGTAGAGAAGCTAAGCAATTCGCTTACTGGGCGCATTGAAAGTTGGTGGCACGTTGGCAGCAAACAATTATCATGTAGTTTCCTTGAACCAGTGCAGTAATGCGGCAAGCAGCAGAAAGCATGAATGACGTTACATTCGTAAGAAGAACGTTTATTTTCGTCCAGACAGAGGTAACCATGACAATCTCTTTAATACTTAATGATTCTTACGGCAAGGTAAACATCTTTGTCAATTATGTGTTGCCATTTTAGAATTTTCCCGTTTGATGAGTACACAGCAAGGCGATGCACAAACTTCTCTCTTCACAATTTCTGCAAATGGTCTCCCAATCATCTAAGCACTATTTCGCAGCCTCAGTAATAGGCAATTTTAAAAATAAGATCCCAAAAGCAGCTCCATTTTTTTCAAAATTTTCCTGGACGCCAGTCGAGTCAATTCCTATCAGTCATCACTACCGAAATTATTAGTACCATCAATGCGAAATATTATGTCGAAAGCGTAGGGAAAGTCGAATTTCATTCATTTTAAATCAGTGTTTATGAAGTGAAAGTAGCATCATACTGGAAACCAACTTCGTACGTTTTTGACCAACCGTGCTCTGGAGTGGGGGTACCCTCGAAAATTGTAACAGGATGTCCAAAAAGGACTCATTTTCAAGTACGGGATAAGACATATCTCTCCTATGGACACGAAAACCTAATTTATAGGGACCTAGGACTCGACATTTTTGAGTGATGCACAATAAGGTAATTGTGTTGTCGGTTGCCTTCTATGAAAGTCTACTTTTTCCTTCATTATAATTTGCTAATTTTAATTTTTTGTCACATATGTCTGCAGGATGCAAACCTAGAGGGAGTATTTCTCTATCCAACAGGAGCACACTTTCGGCGTTTTGTGTCGATGGTTACTCTGATCGGGAACCAAACCCAAGTCTCCTGATTTACATCCTGTTGTATTATTCACTGATCTATCGGGTTAATATTTCGAAATGGTTATTCGGTCTACATATTGTCCACTTATTTGATATTTCTCACCAGTCTGTGAACTTTATGGCTATATTGTATAGGTAAGTGCCGCCTTTATGGGGTTCGTTGCGTAGTTACACGTTGTAACGTAGTCACTCAGAAGTAACATACGTCGTTACAGGGACATCAGATAAAAAGCGGAACCGACATTCTCTCGTATTTGATACAGCTATAAAGATAACAGAGCTGTTATTATAGAAGATACAGATAAATATACACGAACAATACATATAAAAATAAAAAATTCAATATTTCAGAAAATCGAGATGGATACAAATTATTTGTGAGTAACAGACGTAAACACAAACCCTTTGATTCAATCATAGAAATTAAATGAATTCTTTGATGAGATGTTAGCATTTGACATTGTACGAAGGGATATGTAATATTAGTTTACCTTTAAATATAGAAAATTCTTACGGGAATGTATAGTTATGACCGGCTTTGTTCTTCTTATTCTGCTCCTTCACCACATAAGTAACTTCTGAAGACATCTTTGCCCGAGACTTCCTACCACAGAGCTTCAAAATAAATTTACAATAGAACGCGAGATAATCCTTAAGCCCAATGTTTACATGCATTTGTGTGAATAGAGGCGCATACCATTGCGAGCACAATAATATTGTACAACGAGTATCTAGTTTCTTCCTTGCATGTAACATTTCATTACTTGTAACATAGGATATTTGACTTATAATTTCACATATCCTTACTGAAATACCACATCACTACCGTATGCAATCGAAATTATTTGTTTGATCAGTTGTGTTTGTGTGTTATCTTTCAGTCAGCACGTCATTACTTCAGCTTCCTCTCATTAGCGTCATCTCCCACTGCGTTCCTACTTTCATCGTAACCATAGATCGGCCAACAAAATGGAGACATTGTTTACAAATTATAAATAAGCTTTCATAAGTGACAACATTTGACAAGAGACATTAGTGGCAGAAACTCGAAAATCCATTAGTGATTCACAAAATGCTTAGTATGCAGAACTGTATGATGGTATTGAGTCGTACGTTGCCCAGAATATTCATTTCGCATCAATGAGTAATAGAAATAATTGCCGTCATTTTTCCACAATAACTATTTTTTTCCCTAGATGACAGCACCTTATATCACGTAATAAAATCCTTGCCACGATACGAATTGCCATCGCCTTCAAATAACTGCTTCCGGCCCGCCTACAAAGCACTAGGTCGACCTGACCGTTCTTCTACCTACACTATGAGCAATGGCGCTTTGGGTGAGCACTTGCTCATCCAAAACAAACAATCAGATAGAACATGCACCTGCTGCAGCTGTAAAATATGAAACTAACGATTTCAGCACTTGCGGAGGTGTGGCTATGGTCACTCGTAAATATTGGTTCTAAATCCACTTGCTGCCGAAAGAAAAGAACCACAATATCATGTCTAAATAAATAATATGCTGAACACAAAGAATGAGAGTAAATAAATATAAAAAATATGATTTGTCTACAAATTTACGAACTACATTTTTTAACATTCATGCACTTTCATAATGCTCTCTTTGATACATTTTAAAAAATTTCTTTAAAGATTAATTTTATTCGTGCACTTAACAATATTTTTATTTGAAATTAACTGATTCAAATATGATTTAGAAAGGTATGTACTATTAGCAGATCCATAATTCGTCCACCCCAGGCTGTTCCGACTCGGCTCTCGCGGCACGCCCGCGTGTTATCGTGCCGGCCGAGGAGGAGGTTGAGGAGATGGTAGCGCTCTTTTTACTCATACTGCGATTTATCCAACTCTCCCCATGGTAGGTACAAGCTGTTGACGATTTCATCCAATCGGAAGCTTGAACGTCATCATAGTGACGTCAAGCTCCTGATTGGATGAAACTGTCAACAGTTGATACCTTCCAGAGGTAGAGTTGAAAAAATCGCTGGATACGCTTTGGGTTTCGTGGAACAAATATGAGTAGTGCGATGGCTGGCAGAGGAAACCACAATGCCATTCCCTTCTCATCGGATCCCATCTATCGCCCATGCAGTTGCAGATACCAATTTGCAGAACTCCAGTCTTCTAAAAGACGGATATTTTAACACCCTTAATTTGTAGCCATGGTATTAGAATTTACATGTCGAAGTCTTTCCCAAGCTGCATAAAATGCATCGAATATTATATCAATATTTAGGTCAACATTTGTTGACATCTTCACAACAATTGTTGTGAAGAGCTTTTATTTGCAATGCAAATGAAGTAACAGAGAAAGAACCAACTTCACAAGATATTGAAGAACGTTCGCAACAGTTCAAGAACGGATACCAGGTATTGCTTCACTGGTTATGGAAAATATATCTGAAAATAATTTAATTAAATATTGTTGTGGAATTGATTCGAACATAGGTTTCTTTCTGAGCTCCTTGTTGAGCTCGGGGCGAATTCTCGCCAAGGCCTAAGCCAACTCGCGCCCCAAGGGTATACACTTCGCCAGGCGCCGGCCGCCTGAGGCGACAGCAGTCTGTGCAGCTGAATGGGAACGGCCTGCTCTAACCATTTAACAGGAAATTAATTATTTTTTTCAAATGTTCCTACAAGATGTGCAAAATAATGGATTTTTAAAAATACATCGATTTTACGAAGAAGTTACAAAAACTTGTGACTTCGAATCATTTAGCGTTTTTAAAATACAGAAAAATCAGCGTCTCATCACAGACCTCTTCTCCTCTTAGTCGGCGCCTGAGGGTATGCAATTCTGCGTACACTTGCGTATGGCGTAGGTATTCTTTGATTTCCTCTGCCCCTTGCACCACTACCCAAAAGAGTATATAGTTCGCCCTGCGCTTATGAGGTATTTACGCCACTATGCTTTTTCAAATAAAACTAGACATATTTTTTAGCCCATCATCACGAGATTAAATAGACGAATCCAATGATATACATGATGTTGTATGTAAGATAAGCATTTTTTGAGTAATTTCTTTTTTTTGTGCCCCGTGTTTAACGGATATTTCTAATATCAACCGCCGAAGGTTGCGCGGCGTTTTCCCTGAGAAGCACGCTTAGAGCGTTACAATATTAAAACATAAAACGTTAGTCGCGAAAAAATAGGAATTACTGAAAAAAATGCTTATCTAACATATAACATTATGTATATCATTGGATTAGCCATTTACACTAGTTATGAAAGGCTAAAAAATGTATAGTTCCATTTGAAAAAAGAAAAGGTATCTCAGTGTCTCGTAAAATACAAATGATAAAATAGAAACATATACATGCATGAATTAGTCCCATTCCCTCATGCATTTCCGTGAAAACTGCATTGCAATAACTTCAACCGTTCAAAAATTACAGAATGTGCTTAAGTTACGTGCTTTGCACAGTACTTAAAGAGTAACTCGCTGTATGGTGATTCCAAAATCCAACCGTAAGAAACACTAGGGAGAGGGTGAGAAGAGAATAAATAGATTCCGTTGTAGAAGAGGACACTAAACTAAAACGACACAATATATCTAGAATGAGTAAAAATGCTGAAACGTTTCTTAATGTGATTAACTTCTTCAAACACAAACTAAGTATAATTATGAACCTTCAATGCGATTACCCAAAGAAGTATCCTATCCATTACAATGAGCTATTCATATGATCTTTCAGTTTTCTACAGATAACCTTTAGACACATATTAAGAAAATAGTCATTAATTAAGAGGTTTTACGAAGTACAGAACTCAGCGTACTGACTCACTTACAGGATCTCTCATATCAATTCTTAAACCGAGAAAATTCATCAATGTTTTTCGTAGTTTGTTTAAACGGTCATTTCCCACGAATTCATCGAAAATTTTAAATCGTTGCTGAATGAACTGAAACCAAATGATAAGAAATTAGTTAACTTTTCATTGTCAATTTCTGTTGAACACTGCATATGAACGTTTTGGGATCCGAAACGAGTTACATTTTACGGAAGCGTACTAATAAAAGCGATAGATGTATAGTACTATAGAAAATTCGGGTCACGATTCTACATTTTTTACTTTTACCCCCACACGTCACTTTCAGTTTTACTATTGCCGATAAATAAATCAAATAATTTTTTGCAACTTTTAATAGTTAGACTATCATTCTTAAGTAAGTAAGTAAGTAATTTTAAATGTATTGCATAGCGTCCTTGAAACTAATTCTGAAACTTAACTCGAAATAACTCTATATGAACACATTCGCAACACATGCGCGATGATATGCTTCGTATCTGCACAGTCAATGCACATTTTTCCCTTTCAAGCGCTAAACTGTTATTGGTGATAATAAATTATTATTATTATTATTATTATTATTATTATTATTATTATTATTATTATTATTATTATCGTTATTATTTGACTTCTTATTATCAACTGATTTGTAAAATTTTCACTAATATCAATACACTCAATAATTTGTACATTTTCTTTCAACAAGCTCTACCGAGTCATGAAACAACACCGCCCAGGCGCCCCACAGTGGTTGAAATCCTTCATCTAGCTATATTAAAATATTACCAAGAGAACGGTAAAGCCGACGCTGTTGAAAATGGTCAGAATTATTTCTTGTGCCATTTTCCATTATTTTTGTAATGTGTGGGAACGAAATTAATAATAAATTCATTGCCCTCGAGTCTTGATAAGGATTGCTAGGTTATCAATGCTTAAGAGATACTCAATGCAATTGCTTACCTCATACTAAAGGTTTCATGAGACACTAACTCAAAATGAAGTATTCTTAATTCTAATTCATACCTACAGTGCAAATAAAAAATTAATAAATGTAATAACAAATAAAAGTTACGATAGTAAGACTAAGACTCTCTGAATCTGCTATTCTACCCTTCACGTGACACATCACCTCCAGGAACACACACAACTTCAAAACCTTCCGTCGGTTCTGATTCTTCAGTTCATAGTCACCGGATGTTTTGTTATACAGTCAGAATAAATCAATAGGAAAATGAAGCATATCTTCATTCCACGTACTCTAGATGATTTTCGAGTACAACTTCTCGACGTGACTTGAAGTCTTTGTGTCGAGCTTCCTGCGTGTCTTCGGACAGATTTCCTATTGGACAATCATTCATTAATGACATCAGCGTCCATGAATTAATATTTTGTGCACGCTTTAAATACCCATCCGTATAAACTGACATAACGTTTATTGTTTCAAATGAGTTTTTTTCTGAAAGCATCCGTAGTCACATCACACCCGCTCCTCACTCCTTATAAAACAAAAGAAGCGGCGAACGAGACTTCCATCTATCCGAGTGATGTTAGTATACTGCTCTAGATTTTGAAACAACTTCAAACAGTGATCCCATCGTTCGATGTACCACTTCCTTGTTTTGGGATGCACATAAGTAGTACCATTTTTCTTTCGATATTTTAAAAAGTGTATGTCTTTTCCTGGATCTTACAGTATCTTTTCTTCAATCCATGAACCCGCCATTTTATAAAATTTAGTCTGTAAGGCATGTGAAGAAGGTCTCGAAGAAACGAATTTTACCGTGAAAGACCAACATAAAAACATTCATTGCGGCAAGGTTTTTTAATAATTGTTTAAGATTATTCATTTGCTATGGAAGTGTGTCATAAATAGAAGTTCTGAGAGCTGCTTTAACATCAGTGAATTACACTTTTTCCCTCATATATTTCAATAATTTGTGATATACAGAGATATCTGCACCCAATATTCAATTTCTGCTTGAAGCTTCTTAATTTTTCTTCTAAACGAGCTACTCTGCATTTGTGCTATGTGTCGTCACATAGCACAAATTCGAAATTAATGGACTGTTAAAATCTCGCTGTACTTTTCACCTTGTTTGTTCTCTTCAAACATGAAGATAATTCGTTTACGTGTTACCTTTCGTCGTTTTCTTCGCTCTTTCTAGACACACATCATTTCGTCGCCCATCATTTCGTCGTAATTAGATTTAGATTAGATTTATTAAGAATTCTGCAATTAAGTGTAAGAACTTGGTGCAGAATACCACTAATTAACATTACAGAACTTAACAACTATACAAAACTCTACAAACGTTACAAAATCACTGAACATTTTCACCGTGCAATCTTTCATAGAACTCCACCAAACTTCACTTCACCGCACTGCGATACAGTTGCACAACGTCACTGCACTGCCACATAATAATAATAATAATAATAATAATAATAATAATAATAATAATAAACATAATAATAACAATAAATAATGCTAATAATGATAATAACATTAATAATATAGTGTCATCTGTATTCCTAACGCCGGCTTCCCACGGCGCGACCCGCAGCCGCGCTTGCTTCAAGAGCAGAGCTCTTCCGACGCAGCCACCGCCGGAGCCACGGGCCGCACCGCTGCCCGCCGTGGAAGGGGGTGGGGTCTGGAGGGGTAGGTTTCGCCGGCCCCTCGCGACGACAACAAAGGACCGGAATAGGTAGAACGCTGCGGCCGGGCGCAGTGGAAGGCTCCCATGAAAAGCTGTGTTCTGCTAGCGTGGCGCGCGGGCCCCCTCCTCCGCTTCGCGTAGCTGGAGTTCGGCGTCGGCTGCCGCAGTAGCCGCCACCCGCTGCACGTGGGAAGGCCTGCCATTCAACCAATGCTCTGCTACGCGCCGCACTGCTGCGAAGCCGCGCCGCGGCCGCGGGGCCGTGGGAAGGGGCCCTAAGTATTTGCAAGACGTGACTCGAGGTATAACATTATTGTCAGTTTGTACACAATGATTCATTGTGACTTCGACCCTACCAAATGTAATGCTGGGGTCCTTGCCGCGAATCTGTTTACCATTATGTACATGCCTTCCGTTTGTCAGCAATTGGCAGGTGAATCTCCGTGTCTTCACACTTAATACTGCCTCTGAATGCTTCCAAGAAACATTACGAGAAACATACTGATTTAGCATTTTCTATTCCGTAAATCTGTGGCATAAGAAAGTTCACCCTCACGCAAGAGCTCGAATAAACTTCCGTCGTGTGACTGTACAAGCATCTGGAAAAATTTGATTTTTTTCGGAAGGGGCAAATTCGGGCAAAAATGGTTTCACCTTTTGTTCAGAAGATTTAGATAATATAATCGTGCAAAGATCATTCTTGGCAATTGCTGGCAACTCGAGATAACTCAGTTTAATTTCCGATCACTAAGAAACTGAATCAAATATATGGTAAATACTTTCTCATATAAAATACAAACCAAAAATTTAAAATTTTCAATTAACGTTAGTGCATTTTAAAGAAACATAGCTTCTAGATTCTCGTCCATATCAAACAAGGAAGTTTTTCTTAACAATTCAGTGGCAGTGGGCATAACACCAAGCGTGTCAAAGCAGGACTTAGGCACCGGCTGCGCGTGCGGCTCGAAGAGCTCGCTGAACATACCCCCATTCTTCTGAGAAATGAACGTTGCACTTATGGGACTGGTACAGTCCTGGCAGGACCATTAGGAACCCGCCCACGTAGGTTTCCATTCGTTTTGAGGATATGTATTTTTGATTTAAATCCCGCTGGATTCTGGAAATCAACCACTGTGGCGCCCCCGCCCCCCGTCCTTGCGTAAGTCATCACGGAAGCATGGATCGAGAGCGAGACAAAGACGGCGCCTTCCGAGTCAAGTTGGCGCCAGTGAACTCCACGCGCTTCCCCCTCCCCTTCCCGCCCACACGCCTCCCCTCTCCAGCCTCGCCCTGCGCCGCCTCAGCCACCCCCGACCCCCGACCCCGTGGCCGCGAGGGAATATCTGCGTTATTTGCGCGCCTAGAATAGCCAGCGGCCGGCCCAAACGGGGACCAGAATTAGCGCAGCTGCGCGTCCAAGCGGAAGTGTGGCGGTGGGGCGCGAGGCGCGGCGTAACGAGGAATCGGGCGAATGGCAGCGAAGAACAAGAGACGGACGGAAGACGCCCTGGCCTGAGCATTACCTTCTGTCCTGTTTTGTGTTCCGTTTTTGCGCTTGACAACCGAACCAACGCGGAAGGGAATTGTTGAATTGTCGAAACGAGAGAAACAAAAAAGGAAGAAATTATAAAGACGGCAATAATCCAGCGTTCACTTGCACTCCAATTGGCGCGTCCCTGGACAGAGAGAGAGGTGACTTCACGGTAGTCAGTTGTCACGTGGGATCTGCCCTTCTGTATTTCTCTCAGAAGTACAGGAGAAAGATCAGCCCAGCGGGAAACACCGCTGAAGAACAGGTACTAGCCTAAAATAACAGCCAACATTCGAGTCAAATACCGTTAGGTTCGTCTCTCAACGCTTTCGTTTTTACTTTCTCGCAACGAAGCAGAAAATTATGTAATTCCTCCCCCGCTGGATGCTGAGATTCGGCGCCGACTGAAACATCGGCTCGTTGGGATTTCCCTCTAGCGGGTACCGAGACAAACTGTATGCTCCCAATTGGTCTCCTGATATGGATGGTAGTGTAGTGTATGCATGTTGTGGGTTTTTGTCAGGAATTATGGCAAGGAAAGAGGAAGGAGAAAATTGCGCGCGGTGCATGGCCCGATGCTTAAGGAACTGCAAGCCGGCATTCGCCCAGGGGTGATCGGAGAAACAAGGGAAAGCCACCGAACAGAGCAGCTTGCTGTAGAATTCGTCGACAGGAAGGAATTCTGAATTCGACCTAGAAATTTACCTAGTGTCGAAAATTCGGCCACTGTTGAGACTTGAATCCTAGGATATCCCGGACAGAGACAACTGATGTTCTCATAGAGAACGTTCAGAGTGCGAGTTAACGGCGTACAATCGTCCCTAAGACGCGCCGAGGCGGGAGTTCCACAGGGGAGCGTGCTCTCCCCCACCCTCTTCGGCTTGTACATAAATGATGCGCCTCTGCTAGCAGAAAGGAGAACGGGCATTCAGCGTTGCGGGCTCCTGATGATCGCAGATGACTGCGTATTACGCGAATTCGCGAACAGCAGGCAAGCAGTGAGATACCTGAATTAATGCCTCGCCGCCTTTCCCACCTGGCTACGCCAGAAACGCCTGACCCTAAACCTTGAAAAATGCATGGCCGTTAACTTCACCCGTCAGAGGGCAGACACCAAGGAAACGTGTTGCTTGCGGGCCGTATCTTCCTTGTCCCATGCGCGAGGTACCTTGCATGACTCTAGATCGTGGCCTCTATTGGCACGAGCACGCCAAGGACCTTCGCCACAAAATTCTCTTCCTCTTACGTCCTCTTACGTCCCTCTCTACGGACCTCCCTCTTACGTCCCCTCCTTAGCTCCCCGGACCTATCTCTCTCACAGAAGCGTCTCCTTTTCACCGCCTGCATACGCAGTTTATGGACCTATGCTTGCGAAACCTTTGCGGCAGCGCCGGTCTCGACCGTACGCCCGATTTGGGCGGCCGAGAACCGAGCGGTACGGACCGCCACGCGGCCGCATCTCCCTCCTCCTCCTAACGCGCACATAGGAAACAGTGTAACCTACGGGCCTTGGGCGTGAGTTCGTCAGCTGCCGGAGGAGATCCGCCGGAGGCACACACGGCGCTCACGCGGGCGCTGGGCCCGAAAGCTCCGCGGCTCTTGCGCGAAACCGCCGGACGGTGAACTGTGAGGTCCACCGGACGTATTTTGCGCCGAGAGGGCCCAAGCAAGTGGCCTCCATGTTCCGGGCGCTACCGCCGCAGCTTCTCGCAGAACTCTGCGAGCAGCGGCGTGAGGCTCCCAGCGGACGAGTGAGGCTCCGCCAGTATCATTGCCAGGGCACATTGTGCTAGCCGCCACGGACGCTTGGAGTAAAGTCGGCGCCGTGGCGCACATAGTGTAAATAGTGTTTTAAGGGTGTAATATAGTGTCTTGTGAAAGTGCGTGCGTCAGTGTAAATATAACCTAGTGTGAATGGAAAAGAAAAAAATCCAAGAAAACGAAAACAAATACGCATGTAGTAAAATACAAAGTCTTGTGCTAATCTTAGGGTTGCCGGCCAAAGTGCCGGTTTCATCCATAGGTTAAGTTAGAAATAAGTTAGTAAGTAAGCACTGCCTCCTTCTTTGCCGCATGAACCGAAGAGCTGTGCCGCATGTACCTCAACTCGAAAATAAACTTCCGCATCCCCAGGGCTACTGGCGGGGGAAAGTTGAAAAAGACACTGATGTGACATCAGTTGATTCCCTGAGCCACCAAAGCCGGTCTTTTGTTCTGATTTGAAAGATTCGAATAGTACTGAGAGTAAGCGAATGTCACGTCAAAACTAGAATTGAACTGAATTGCTATTGGAGTGAGTGATGGAATGAGTATTTTGGTTTTCGATTGCGTCAATTGGTTTATTCATTATTCTCGTGAACGTCGAGTATGTGAGGTGTCAGTATTTCACTTCCAGATATCTCCTCCCTGTGCAGCCCATCTTCTGTCACTCCACCTGGAATAAGTTTTAAGCTCCCATCTGGTCTCCCGGCATGTGTAATCCATAGAAGTGTAAGTGTATTTGTAAGGGGAGAGAAGGAGACAAGGGAGGAAATCTCGCGCACGGGCCGTATTTGTATGTTAGTTTTGTGCTCTGGCATTCGCCTGTTATTGACATGAGAAACCACGGAAACTAGCAATTAGAGAATCCATCTGCTAGAATTCTCACTCAGTCGCGTGTTTTTAGGCTCCTTGAACATTTTCATGTTGCTAAGATATGTCCGCGACTCTTGCTTCTTCTTGCAGAATGAGGTAAAGGAACTTCGGACTTCGCTATGGCCGTCACAGGTATGCATACAATTCTAGAGTGTAATAATTAAATTGAATCTCGTTTATGACTTTTATGTATCTATTAAATTAGATTCGAAAAAATCGAGAATTTGCTCCATCTGTAGTATTTAGTCGTTACTTACTTAACGTTACTTAACACACTAATCACCACTATAAGTGCTCCACTTTAATAGTTATTACACATATTACTCATTTTATGCAATTACAAAGTTTCATCAACATTTATTGTTTCAGACAGCGCTACAACTGACCCAGGGCTTGTTAATGTAATATTATACGCTTATCAGGATATTGTATTACTGTAAACAAGACAAGTAATTTTTGTTAAAGAACAGAAAAAGTTCTCATTCATAAATATATAACGCTGAAATTTTTGTTTGCACTACATATTGATTATAAATAACTGTTTATCACGCATCAGTTAACTCCAGTCTCCCTAACTATGAATGAATTTGATCGAGAGCCGAGGGACGCACGGATGGGGTATTTTATTTGGTTCTAAGAATAAAAGAGACAAATGCGGAAGGCCTTTCATTTCTCGTTATTTAAATCCTTCTCTATCGTACTCCTAACATTTAAAAGAGCATTCCTATCATAAATTTGATCAGAAATAATAATGGTTCGGAAAGCTGTAATTAAATATTCCGGTCTAATATTATCTTGACGGTTGTCTCTTTTTCCTGTAAGAAGAATCCATTCCTGAAATTTTGCCGTCGATTACACCTTGTTTATCGAGAGAGAAGTATTATTGCAATTAAGTAAGAAAGTGCACTTAGGCTTCCGCGGCTCGAGTCCATTACTTCTAGGCTGTCCGGGTGACTACCCTGAAGAAGCCTGCGACATGACAGGCGAAATGTCGGCCTATCTGCCAACGACGCGGCGTCACTCGGACAGCCTAGAAGTAAGTAAGTAAGTGTTGCTTTTAAGAAACAATATTTTCATCGACTGCTTTTGATTTTGCATTTTACGAAACTCGCATTTCAGAAAAATGAAGTCTTTAGAAACTATCGTTTGGAAGCGCTTGTGGCATAATCTTTTCAAGTGTTGTTCTAAACAAAACGCTTTAAGACATCTCAAAAAGTAGAAAATGTGTACGCTGACTGTGAAGCCAACTCTAAAGTAGGCATTTGCACCAAATCATCTTTTCCGACCAACGCCAACAGTTTCAAGTGCACACGCGTCCTGTACTATGATTTAGGGAGCCTCGTTCTTCTCCTTCCGTCGACTTACTCAGAAGTCGTGCGAAAACGCCAGCGTTCCGCTGTCACTGACGTCCGGGAGAACTCAATATATTTGGTCGAGTGCGTCATGCACGCCGAGTCTAATGCAGAACAAATCTGCGTGACACCATTTCAACCATCTGCGTGCCAGAGTCTCCCAACCGTTTCCGTTGCATCTCGTTTACCGCAGACAGTTCATTTTTTCGGCCTGTTTCACCCACGAAGAAATATCGTACAGACCTTGCTTGTGTGCTCACTGGAAGGTGTTGACATTAACAAAATACTGATTTCATTTCATACACAATTTCTTTCCTTACAAAATTATCATCTCAAATACCTTTCAGAAATTTCAACATGGATAATGATTTATACAGAGTAAAAACACAGTACAAAAACATTAAAACGGAATGTGACTTATGGAGCAAAAGTATTATATGCGCACATTTTCTAGGGCAACACTTTCCTAACCCCACCCTTTAACTATACGCAGTTAAATGATGAATATTTTCTTACAAAAGCATGAATAATATTTCAAAGCTAGAAACTTTCATTCTTGAGTTACAAAAAACTAATTTTCACCGGTAAACAAACAATAGATTTGACCTTTTAATATTGGTCCCAAAACAAAACACAAACCCCGATCACCAAAGTTCCTACCACTAGTGGCAAAAGGAGAGCTCCACAAAACGTGCGCATAATGAAGCTACTTTTACGTCCAGAAGCCAAACAAGGGGTCATCTCAGCATTTGCACAATGGATCAGAGAAATGGTTCGAAATACTTGACCGTCATGGGAATCATTGAGGCAAAAGCTAAAGTACATTACTTGTTGCAATCATATTTAAAATTATTTTTAAATTTATACAATAAAAATTTTACCAAATGCATTAAATAGTATTGTTAAAATAAGTATTTTATTTTTTATGGTCAGTATAGAATATAATAGAGTACAAAACAGTTATGCAGCATAAGAACTTTAACTTGACACTTAAACTTGTGAATCGATTTTAATTGTTAAATGTCATCTGGCAATGTGTAATGAACTAACCTATATTTTTACAGATATCACGTGGATGGAATTTGCATATTATTCGTTTTTATATAAACTAAAGATTAAATGTAAATATAAAGGCACAATAAACAATGTATTTTCCTCGAATATTATGCTATATCTAAGGCGGGAATGTATATTCGAAAAATACACAGACAGAGCTGCATGAAGGCTGATAGAATTTGAAAGATTTCAGAACGCGTAATGAACTTAATTTGTGTTCATATCATTTGAGATAAACTTTAATTTGAAATTATCATTTGAGAAGTTCCATTTGAGGTTTTACTGAAATAAGAGACCCAAAAATACAATGCGTACATCTCTATGTAAATAACATCAATTTATTATTGTAATAACGATGAATACCGAACAAAAATGTAGAAATGTCGATAATGTGAAGTAATTGTTAACTTACGATCTAAACTCAAGAACTAGATAGCATGCGAATAATTCCGACGGGTCAAGAATCTCTTAATATAATACAAATATTCTGTACATTACATCAAAAAGCATAATTTTCTTTGGAAACTTCACAATCTGTATAAATATAAAAACACAAATTCAATATCATAAATACTCCCAAATACTTGAAGGTCAAATCATACCCCCCATCGAAGGAACTTAAACAAATATTCTAGAAATTATCATAACGTAGCAAAAGTAGCAAAAATTTTTGTAAACAATAAATTTACCAAGGACACTACTCAAGTATATCAAAGATTTACGATGGAATAGTCTGAACTATTTGTCAAAATGTATTTTGATATAGTTGTTAAAAGAAAATTAATTTAGGTTATAATTATTATCAATATAATTAATCACATGTTCATAATTGTTGGATTAAAACGTCCTAGTATCTCATTTTCGGTCATTTACCTTGATGCCTTCGAACGTCTCAATTACAAAATCTGGACAGTGTCCAACACCTGACGATGATGAAAGAATCGTAACATTCTGGCATCCTCGCGATGTTCTGAAATAACGTTTGCCGCAAATATTTCTCGTCCGTGCAAATTCCAACTTTACTTCATGATAATACACACGTAAGTTCAAAACAAAATATTTCACATCTGCTACTGAGTGAAAGAGACGCAAATTCATTTCCTTAGAAAACGACTAATGTCTGATAAAACCGCAATATAAACATCCACTCTCGTTACAACAAACCGTCTACGCAGTGGGGAGTTCTGTACACATACTCAATTATTTTTCTTTCGCGTACAAGTCGAACGTGAGGTTTGACTTAGTTGTTTGGGCGACTTTGCCGCAATGAATTACCAACAAAGAAAATCGGTTCATACTGACACTATCCAGCCTACATACTGTAGATGGTTGATGATGAAGTGGTATTGGGTGCAAAATAGAACATCTCTTCGCAGTTTTCCTTGTGCACGTCTCAAAATGCATGAATGTAACTCAAGCCACGTGTTCAAGAATTTTCCAACTCTAAGTTTATCAGAAAATAAAGCGGTTAAAAATATTTTCTTGGACATGCAAATATTTGAAAAGGAATGATTCCAATCTTCGCTACAAATAGTTTCAACTGAGAGTACTGTCAAAATGTATTGTGACATAATCTTTCTGTATTAAACTATTTTTGCGACAAGCAGTAATTGATTATCTTGGTATTGAACATCTAATGTATTGCCCATATTTGTTTATTTACGTCAAAGATAGTTAAAAATTGTGTGACGTGCTATGGGGAGACGATAATTTGAAGTTACATTTATGTCCAGATGGAAAACAAGGGGCCATCTCTGTATTTGCTCAAGGATCAGGGAAACTGGACGAAAAGCTGATCGAAATGGGAGTCATTGACCCCGAAGCTGAAGTACTTGTTACAGGTTCTTTAGAATTATATAATCCAAACGGTAAATAATACACTAAAGTTTGTTAAAATAAATATTACTTTCTTTATGTATGCTCGGTATAGTTGCTACTTGTGTAGATACAGTTGTGCAGCAGAAAAGACTTTACTTTGGACTCTATCTTTTGTATCGAATGTATTCGTTTAATGTCATCTGGCAAAGTGTTGTAAAATAATGTACATATATTGTATGTGAATTTTTATTAGTGAGCTGTTAATACTGTCACCAGATGAATATGATTACTACGTCGAGTGTTGTAGTTATAGACGTCAGCGTTTACTGAAAATATATTCGCGCCCTTAAGTAAGTCGTATTTCACAGAAACCACTGATTAATATATCAAGAGACAAGGTAATAGTAAAATACCTAGTTTAATAAAGAGAGATTTACAAGAATCACGTGAGTGGAATTTGATTATTATTCGTACAATTCATTTTTGTAATTTAAACGTCTGGGATATTTCATATGTATTTCCCCAGAATATTATGCCATATCTCAGGCGGGAATGAACATTCGTGAAATATACGCAACGAGCAGTAGGGAGGCAGACTGAATTTGAAGGAATTCTGAAAGCGTATCATAAAGAATTTAATTTACTGTTCAATTTATTTAAATGGATTTTCCACTTGAGGTATTACTGAATTGAAAGATTTAAAAATGTTGTTATGTTAATGGAGTACAGAGCTGTTTAATTAAAATGAAAAACTGCACTGAAACCGTTTTCATTTACTATTAGTTTTTTTTTATTACGGAACCAATTTGAAATATCTGATAATGTACTATTTACGGTTTCTTTATTGTAAAGAATATTCGTATCACCCGCAAAGAGAAATGTTATTCTGTTTCTACATTTGAACTCGTGATATTCTGAACAAAGGCCATCCATCTTCATTGATTCATGATCCCGCAATAATTAGAAACAAAACATTACTGGAAAGAAATCCAATGACTGTTGATAGTGTTATTTGTACTGGGCTGTACAAATCTGCAAAATTATGGACACGAAAGCGATATGTTTGAACATATGATAACAGAATGTCATCATAATTAATTCAAGCAGCAGAGTGGTTACTGTAGTAAACCCAGACTCAACAGATTCATCGTGAGAACCTCTCCAGTTTCTTGTATTTAGGAATTTAACATACCAAAATGTCTTATTTAATTATAAACTCATAATAATTAGTATTCTCATATCCACACTCTAATGAATTCTTGATTTAAATGTAATCCTTTTTCCGGTTAAAAAATTAACTTGCATCTCGGTTACTAATGTATACCGGACCAATATTATACGTGAGTGTGATAAAAAAATCAACCGAGATTTGTCAAATGAATATTATTTTAGCAGTATCCGCAAAGTTTAATTAGCAATCAAACACAATGAGGAGATACAGAGCATCAGAACGACATACGATCATAAGAGCATCCAAATAGCCTGCCAACAAGCATTGCATTACGTGTCATCGAAGGGAAACTACAAAAGTTCGGTTTTCATTAAGAATTGGCAATTGTTTTCTAGACTTATATTTGAAACCTTTATATAAAAACGAGGTAAATACAAGTACCGTAAAATCAATGGTTGAAATGTATTTGCCAATGACTATGACACCGCCTTGTACAAAAAATTATATTAAGTACTGTAACGGTACGAGCTGATACGATGTAGAATTTCCATGAATAAAATTTGCAGAGATGCCACCACTGGAGGAGAGGGAGGTTCCTGACCCGCGTCCCTTCGGCTATTGAAGCGAGGGGTATTTATGACGTTGTATGGCAGGGAACCCCCGCGCAGTTTGGGGAGAATGGAGCCCTTTGTCGGCAACCGGGTCCCGCCGAATCCTCGAGAGGGTGTATCCCCATGCGCACGGCTACGTTTCGTCAAAGAGACACGGAGTTAAGCCCCTTCCCCACAGCGCGCCGCAGCGGGTAGCGGTGCTGCGGCAGCCGACGCCGAACTCCAGCTACGCGAAAGCGGAGGAGGCCACGCGCCACCGCTAGCAGAACACAGCTTTATATGGGAGCTTCCCACTGCGCCCCGGCGCAGCGTCTACCTACTCCGGTCCCTTTTTCGTCGTCGCCGGGGGCGGCGAAACTACCCCTCCAGACCCCACCCCCTTCCACGGCGGGCGGCGGTGCGGCCGTGGCTCCGGCGGTGGCTGCGTCGGAAAGGGCTCTGCTCCTTGAACGAAGCGCGCCGTGGGAAGGCGCCCGTAGCTGGAGTTCGGCGCGGCTGCCGCAGTAGCCGCCACCCGCTGCACGTGCGAAGCCTCCATTCAAACAAATGCTTCTGCCTACGCAGGCGCTGCCTGCCGAAGCGGTCCGCGGGCCGCGCCGGTGGGAAGGGCCCTACGCGAACGGAGGACGGGGCCACGCGCCACCGCTAGCAGAACACAGCTTGTCAGTGGGAGCCTTCCCACTGCGCGAGGAACGCAGCGTTCTACCTGCTCCGGTCCCTTTGTTCATCGTCGCCGGAGGGCCGGCGAAACCTGACCCCTCCAGACCCCACCCCCTTCCACGCGGCGGCGGTGCGGCCGTGGCTGCGTCGGGAAGGGCTCTGCATGCTCAAGAAGCGCGCGCAGTCGCGCGTGGGAAGGCGCCCTAATTGCGCACCACTTGGGGGAGACAGATTTACGACCCCAACGAACCGCGGCGCACGTGTGGGTCCGAAGTAGGTCATGCCGATTTTTTTCGCCGGCCACGACACAATCATCCGTCGCGACAGCAGCGAACATTTTAGCAGTTAAAAGGGATCCCGCGTCATTCGTCGAAGCCCCGCCCCACCGTGGTCCGCGAAATTCAATCGCGCGTATCGGCAGGATTCTCAATGGAGGAGAGGGGGGTACCGAGACTTCATGATTCGGGAGAACAGCTCTGAAAAACACTTATTCGAACATTCTTCGTCGAGCTCTCACGCTCACTCGAATATTCTTGCGAAAGGAGACACAATTCCTGGAATGGAAAGTGTTCTCGCTGGTCGTGAACGCCACCGACTTAGTACCACGCGGTCATGTGCCATAGTTTGATTTGTCCCGCCTACGATTGTCGTTCGCGATTACCCGATACGGAAGACGGATGACTTCCGATCCGTCATCGCCGATGCAAGCCGTAGCTGCCTGGAGGTTGGCGACGTCATCCATGGGTCCGGCCTGAGAGGGCGTCAACGCTAAACGGCCGCGCTGAGGTGCAGCGGTGGTACTCCGCAGCTGTCTGGGGGCGGCCCGCCCGTGACGCCGGTCAACAACCCCACCACTGTGCGAGCTGTGATGCCCGCCGACAACGGCAACAACGAAAGGGTAATCATTCGCTTTGCTCCCGCTAGAATGCGGATGAACATTTCTTTGAGCAAAGCTGGAAAGAAGGTGCCATCAGTACAATATTAATGACGGCCTATTAACTGATTTGCAATTATATCGAGCCAAACTAATGAGTAAATTTAACTATAAAAAGGTCGCACTTGTCATAATTATAGATAATTTATAAATCGCCCATCATCATCATCATTTAGGCATTAAATGTTTGTTTACCTAAGTGTCATGATTATTATTGAAAAATCCCATTCCCGCTCCAGAAACCACACACACACACATTCGGCGGGTGTGAGGGGTTACGCTACATAATAATTTATTATTAAAAATATATTGATTTTGCGAGTGTTATTTCTTTAGTGTTTCAAAATGTTTTTTGAACTTAGATTTCATTTTCTATTGACTTTCCCCTCCGATGTCTTCGCGCGAACCACACGAACCCTTACCCCATGGCCGAGAGGCTGGGCCACTGCTTATCAGCCATAGCCCGTATGGGGCTGTCGAGCCAAGAACAGGACTTTCCCCTCCCCCTTAATTGGTTTTCCATTTGCCTGTCTACCAAGTTCTTTATCCTCTCTACTATTTCTTTTCCTCTTCCCCCTCTCTATATCCCGTCTCTTTTCCATTACTCGTTCATATAGTCCCGCAAGCCAGATGTTGGATTACCGCGACAAGCTTTTGGTGATACGAAGTTACAATTGAACTGCTCTCACACTTTGTCTTTATATGTCTATTTTATTATTTACTCTTTCTAATGAATAATTTATATACGTGTACGTTTCTGTCTTGTGCTTGATTCTCGTGTTTAGTATAAACATTTTTTCATTATTTTGTTTTTCTATTGTATTGTTCTCCTTGTCATTTGATTCACTAGACTCATTTAAAATTACATTCGTAATTATTTTAATATCCGGCACTCATGTTTTTAGTTCTGTTTTAAAATTCTAATAATCCTCGTGCTGGCAAATTTAAGGCCTGCCTGAGGATGCATGCACACACAATATGTGAAACATTGCGAAACGCTGTACAGAGCAATTGAATTAAAAATACTGCGCGCGCATTGAGTTTCGTTGTATATTAACCGTTGTGGACACAACTAAAGTAAAATAATATTCATTACCCAACCATTCAATAGTTAAATTTTAAACACTCAAAAATAAATTATTTTGTGCTTATATTTTGTATTTCCATATATTGAAGTAATAATAATGATAATAATAATAATAATAATTATTATTATTATTATTATTATTATTATTATTATTATTATTGCTATTATTATCATTATTGTTATTGTAAAACAAATGCAAGCTTTTGTCCGTTGGAAGTATTTAGGAAGAATAAAAAAATTGCTCCTACCCTTCATAGGATAATCGTGATTTTAGGTTTCGGCACAAATGAAAAAATCAGTTTCAGATGACTACATTAAACCGTTCTTTTAGGTAATAAAGTTTTAAATTAACTTCAGATAAGTACTTATTTATGACAGTAATTTAACATTTTCACAGGTTCATGGCGCAGAATATTATGTCTAATGGCATCCGATAGACAGTGTGTTTCCACCACATTCCTAAAATATTTAGGTGTTGATGGGCTCTAAACTTGCAACAACTTCAGATATATTGATCTATTATCCCAGCGTGAATATTTTCTTTAATTACACAACAAATAAATCTGGCTTATAAAAGAAATCGTTAGAGAAATAAAAAAAATTGTTCAGGAAGTCAGCAAATACTGTTTTCAGGAAAAAAACAGACACCTCCCACACACAATTAGTCAATAACTACAATGAATCCGAGGTAATTACAATATTTTTTTTTCTTTTTGATAAAAGGACGTCATACTCTTAATATTCCCCTTTAAGAAATTTTGTTTAATGATATTGAGGTTCACTATTGAGCTGTATAATAACAAATGATGAAATTGTTTTCAATGTTGGTAGAAAAATCCCGCCCTTACACGAAGAATTTCTGTCGATTCAATGTTCTTACCTGTAAAAAATGTTTATCGAATGAGGATTCGTTATTGTCATTTCATCTTAGTTAATAATAGCTATTAGCACAATTATATTAAGTATCTCAAATAAATGAAGAATGTAGTGATTCCCGTGTCACCAATGTGTCCTACAGCAAAGACAATTCAGCGCCTGTGACACCCGTCCTCTCTAGTCTAGAGCTAGTCACTTGGGACTGCGAGAGAGGGCACATGCCCAACTACCACAGTGTTGCTGAAAAATACGGACAACACCACTTACCACCTACCAGGGACAGGCAGACGAAGATTGTATCCTCTCAGAGAACGTTGAAAGTTTACTGAAAATTTGAAAAATTCATTTTTTGATGGCTAATACCTTTGGTGAAAACAATACTTGCATATTTTCCCTGAATCAAGCACGCTAAATATTATTCATTAAATCAGAGATAACGATCGAATGAGTTTCTATATCCCAAGATAAATTATTTTCCGAAATTAAAAGAATCTGTCCGAGGGGCCATGTTTGCTGAGAATAAACATCGCCACCAACGGAAGCAATAAAATACTCCAACTCCGTCACGTTCGGCTCCGGCTTACACATCCCCGTGCATGACGTGCGTTAAAAAAACATGTCCACTTTGAAATGTCAATGGCTGCGGAAACATGGCCAACGTCAAGAGCCTCCTACGCCATTCTCACACGAAGGGGGACAAGATGGGGGAAATCTTCATAGTGTTTGCTAGGAACGTACTTTCTTCAAATCGCGGGAAGATATACTCATACGTAAACAAAAAAAATTGAATTTTTCTATACACATAGTATGAAGGTTAAAGGTGAACAAATGGAATAAAAAACAAACTGTAGCTAATTTAATTATACAAATTGTAATTCAAAACTTTGCTTTTCTGGGGGCAAAACACTTTTGAAAGTTTTACTTAAGTTGAACTATACTTCCTGGCACACGCGGACTAAACAGTATCTCCTCTGAGGAAGGAAAGAACCGATAAAGAGCCGACGATAGACAATGTGCACTCACATCATGTCAGTTCTGGATTGCAACTAGAAGATTTTGGTTTTTGTTTTTTTGTAAATTCGGATCCAGTTTTTACCTAACAAAAATGTGTAAAAAAGAAAAAATCTCCAAATTTATTCTAACTTTAAAACCACAATCGTTCATCTTTTTCTAGACAATTTTTGTTCTCGATTTTATTGTTTACATAATAAATTTTGAAGGAAAAGAAGAAAGGTAATAGGTAAATAGCAAGTCTTCACGAAAGCATGATTGACCGATTAGCATTATGTTAAAAACCCCTGTGCACACTAAATCTACGTATCTTCTGCGACGCCGGAATAAAAGTTGCGCTACCCCCTCCGTAAATCGAGAACTCGCCTCCTGACAAGAAATATCACAAGAGAATCGCGCCGAGTGACAGTTCCGAAGCGCACCCGAAGACCATCTCTTTCTAACTAGACTTTTACGTGAAAATCGCTCAACTTGACGAAGTAAAAGTTTCCGCCAAACCTTCGAAGATACCATCCACCTCGCCGTCCAAGTCCACGCGCAATCCGACACGCGACCCCAAAGGCACACGCCCACCCGCGCCGCACGACCGAGTGCTCACCCGATGACGGAGCCGGAAGGGGAGCGGTGGTTGGTCTGCGCCGAGGCGCACTTGCAGCATTGGCTGCCCATGGCGCCGGGGCCGGGCTGTTGAAGGGCCGCGCGCTCTGGCTCCTCACCGCCGCCGCCGGCCGCGCCGCCGCGCCGCCTCCACCTCCGCCGCCTTCGAGAGCCGCCGCCTCCCTCCGAGCGCCAGGAGCGCGCGTTCGCGCCAACTAACTGGCGGTGGCGCCGCGCCGCGTCGTGTCGCGTCGCGTGGCGTCGCGCCGGCGGGGCAGACCGGGGGGGCCCGGACCGGCGCGCCGCGTCCCCGCCGCGTAAGCCGCTGCTCGAGCGTTGCCGAGCGCGTTGTCGCCTTCCGTCGCCGCCGCCGCCCGCGCCCCGCCGCGCCGCCGCGCCGCCGCCAGCCGCCGCCCGCCTTGGTAATTTCCGTCCGGTGGGCAGCCTCCGTCGCCGCACCAAGGCTCCTCTGTGTCGTGGCGTCTCTTCTCTCTTTCTCGCGCGAGCTGAGACACGCCCGCTCCCTCCCCTCATCGCTCCTGCTCAACGCCATTTTTTGCCCTGCCGTAGGCGACTCACGAGCAGCGTACGAAAGCGCGTTCTCGGAGAGTTTGCTATTTCGAGAGGCGAGAGATTGTGCTAAACACCTTTGTCGGTTTGCATCGGTTTTATGTTGTACAATACACCTTTCGCTATCATAATTCGACCCAAAATTTAACTTCTGGCTTACGAAAGCTAGTCCATTCGAATGTTTCTCATCAGAAATGGGGTCTTCTCAGCCTGACGAAGGCTATGGTCGTTAATGCAATTCACCAAAAACTGGCTAGTCCCAGCGACTCCCTGCACAGTCGGACATTCTTAATTCGTTACGTTCTTCATGAAGTGAAAACAGCGATTCGTTCCTCTAGTGTTGAAATTTTCACACAAGTTTTTTTCTAATTAAGCAAAATAATTAAACTAGTATGTAAATTCATGTAACAACAACAGTTCCTTTAGCAGCAACAATGATCCAAAAAAGTTGCTGTTCCATAACAGAATCGATCAATAGCAAATAATTTAATGCGCGGCGCCCACTTCGTTGGAGTCTTGCTTCAGCAGCAGACATGGCATCAGCTAGTCGTGGTAAGCAATAACGCCCTGATAATGCTAATTCAATCGCCAAGTGCAGTATGAAAATATTGCTTCTAACGAGTTTCTAGATTTGTAACCCTCTAGTGTGGCCATTGGCTTGCATAATTTTCTTTTAATTTCTGCGGCGCATAAGTTAATATAGATTTACGTAACTGCTAAAAATTAATGCTAGAAAAGTTTAGCAGCAGCTTCACAGTAATATGACGATGCCGAAAGTTATGGAAGATTAGTTTTTGTCAATCGATAATCGCAGTTTTTATCTTTGTGTATCGGGCAAGTAGTTTATTTCATGGGAACGAGTATTTGTTTGTCATTAATATGCTGCAGGAACTTTCATGCTGTCTAATAATCATAAATTCAGATTGGTGGTTTGGTAAAATAAGGGACAAAGGGGTTTCATGAGCTCAAGAGAACTTGTGCAAAAATGTATCTTGGTCAGTCTTCCGCAGCTTTTCGTGTTGTCCTACCGCTCGGTGCTCCCACTGCCTTGTTATGGAGAAGTAAAGACCTACCGTATTTGGTAACGCCCATCTGTCTGTGTACCGACTGAATGAAGGAGGAAGTCTATTTTCGCCATTGCACGGCTTGGTGATGGCAAATATCAATTTTAATTTATGATATGTTAAAACCATAAAAAATAAACAATAATGAATCTAATGTGCCAAAACCCCACCATCAGAAATCTTCAAAATTATACTCTAGAAGTTGGAATTAGGATGATAGTAATTAGGGTCAAGTAATCGATTTTTATAATGTAGTTGGTGGCCAACATAATTAGTAACCAAGTGATTTTCATTATTTTGGTAATTTTACTGTAAGTATAGTTTTAACGGATTATTTTCCTATGTTGTGTACGTTCTAATTTATTGATGTTAGCAGCACTGTTCAGACATAACAATTTTAAATTGCCCATCTGTATATATGTGGATTTAAAGAAACTGACTTTTAAGACGAGGGATGTGATTGCATTTTACTTGCTACAGTAAGATAGTCGACTTAGATAGTAAAAAGTATATTCATCAAAGTCAAGATAAGTAGGCATTACTCCACGATTTAAGGACATTTTAAGAACATAAAAAGCAAACAGGTAAAAAAGTTTAAAGAATCCAATCTAATTCTTCTCCCCTTCTAACTAACCCTATTCTTTCCCCCGTCGTTCCCCATTTGTACTCCGAAAGCGATGTTACGTATGTCTTAAGCTGTGGTCAGTGCTGAGCCGCCGAGTGGCCAGACTGAGCCCCTCCGTGCTGAGGGACTTCGCACCTCGACATGACTGTGTATCCCTCCGAAGCCTGCCTGCGGGCGCCACACGCTCCGGCACCCCCATCCGTGCCTTAACCGGAACTAATCTAGTCGAAGTTTCTTTTTTAAGTTCCCCCTTAGTGTGTTCCACACATAGGTGTTTCCCCTCCTAAAGACGACCCCTCTTCTTCTCCCGAAGAAACGAGACCAACCGTGTGATGCGCGCACAGAGACGCAATTCACAGAACTCCAAGTTGGGAGAATCATCTCAGGAGGCGTAAGCACCCGGTCGTGGCCATTCGGCGCGAACCATTCCCACATTTTGCCTGGGCCGCCCGAGGGAACACCACGAAAACCCCGGCAGGATTGGCCGGCGCGGGGATCGAACCCGGCCTCCGAATGCCGGAAGTCAGCGCGCGTAGGGCCCTTGAACACTTGGTTCGGTGACAGTACCCTTCTTCATACAGCGGTATGAGGTCCGCTTTTTTTCTTGTCTGATTGCACACACACACACACACACACACACACACAACAACACACCTTCCGCATCAGCCGTAGATTTGTGACCCGTAAAAACGATCCAGCTTTACAGGAAAAATATATTAAACAAATAGATTTGTCTCGGGTATTATTGGACAAGGAAGGATACATCTAGAGGATTTAAGTTGTAATATAACAATATTATGTAACACCACTAGCAATAATAGACTTGATAGAGTTTGATACTATATTGCGCTGTTTAAGATTAGTTGAGCAATTGATTGATAAATATATATCACCTTAGAATACTTGGCACATTAACTTATACTTTATCGATAATTGGAGTCAAGTGACATATGCTAGTGGCCAGCTGCTCTGATGGTTAGTTTTCGTGGCGTTCCCTATCAACACCAAGGCCGATGCCGAAGCAATCAAAGCAGCCACGCGGCCGAAACGCACACTACGCTAACACGCATACACTAATCACACAGCCGCGATGCAGTCGCAGAGTTTAGATCTGCCCGGGGGGTCAGTAGTGGAGGGGCTCTGGTTCGGGAAAATCCCGAACCGGGAAAAACCCAACTAGCTGACGGATCCACTCCATACAGCGGGGACGACCACATTCGTCTATCCGAAAGAAGAAAAACACATGCACTACACTACAGGACGAATGACGCATAGTAGTTGACGCACTCGCGAATCACTAACAATCAATCAATCGCCATAAGATAGAGGCGTCTAACAGTGCTCTAATGTGTCATTGTTCGACTGGGACACTTTTGTGAGAGGTTCTTGGTACCGAAACACATTTCATTTTCTTTCTCTTAACTTTAAGTATACTTATTACCTCTCCTGCACGTCATATAATCAAAATCATATTTAGCGCGGTCCGTAACGTCGTAAAAAGTGTGTTCCCTTAAAAGTTATGGAAAGAATAGTGGCCATTCTTATTAAGGGCAGAGCAGTCAAACAACTTATTATGTTACTAAAAAAACAACTCATGACAATTCTAATTTTAATTTATTTTTGAAGAACACACACTTATGGCTAGTTTTGGCTAGACCGCAGATCACGAATCCTGTAAAATTATTTTGGCATATAAAATATTGGTAGTTTTCATCTAGCGTAAGGGCGGTCCTCACATTTTGCACTACAGTACGTGTTGATTTTTATGTTTCAGAGTTTTTAAGTTGATTTGGGTAAAACGAAATCCAGTTTTTAATTTAGAATTAACAGATGATTAACTGCCAAAAAATTGAATCATTCATGTATGTTTTCACTATTGTCCTACGTGTGCACGTTTTCCTCTTGGTCTCTCCAATTTCTTAACCGGAGGTGCATCTGTTTATGACTAAATTGTTCAAGGATTAATCATTAGTAAGAAGATTTTCATAGCATTGGATAAGTGTTAAATCCATGAAACTAGAGGACGATAAAATTCACTCCCTACCATTAAGTTCTAAACCAGTGTACCTCTTAAAGATAACGCATATTTAGAAAGCAGTAGTGTGAGTGTAAGACCAAATATTATGTGTTCGTGCACCAGGATGAGTCAATTCGTAAATTGTTTCCTTAAAATGTCTTTCTTCCTATGAAACCATATTCCCAACTAAAAGCATTCACTGGATTTTCTACCAAAAATAAACTTTTCCTGATCGATTGTCACTGCCCCTCGTATTTGAAAGGATATTTTAATTTTCCACAGTTTGTAAGATGAAGCCCTTAGGACATTGTCAAAATTTTTTCTCGAAAATGGCTTCAATGTCTTATGTCCTTGGCTGAGGCGGTGCCTTGCTATGGAGGTACTTTGGAGTGAGGAAGGGAATCTTACACCCCCGTTACCGTATGGGTAGGTGTGGATTTACTTCTAGCATGAGAGATAACTCCACGTCTGCCGAGTTTTAATAAGGGTCCAGAACAGCACTACATTTTTCGTAATACTTATAGTGGCTATGTTTATAAAAAGTATGTTTATATAAAAAGTAACAATGGAAAGTACATGGCAAAGTGTACTCAACCAGGAGAAAACTTTCTCCGGCTGAATTCGAAAACTACAGCTCTTGGCATTTATCACTAACAGCCACTTGACCCATTAACACCGCCAGGCATCACAATCTACGACAAATCTCAGGCATTTCAGAAAAGTTGGACATTTGCATTTGCAATTTTCTAAAATCAGGACTATTTCATGTTACATTATTGCAAGAACTAGTTTAAAAGACCGATTTCATTCAGGAAAACAAATCATAATTTCTATTTTTGCAATGTGTGTATTTTCTTTTGCTTTGTTTCTTGTTGCAATTTTCCAAATTAACAGAGTACCCAAAAATAAGACCATGTTGAAAATTGTTTAGGGAAGTGACGTATCAAATCCCGCGAACCTCAATTTGAACAACCAAAATGTGTTAGAGAAGTAATTTACTGTATTACAGGAACAAGATTTATATACTTTTTCACACATGGGCCTTACAATACGTGTTGTATTGTTGAAAAAATCCACCGCTTCTTTGCGAGCATTACTCAACTTTGTCTTCACTAAAGTATTACTTAAGTTACTAGAGAGGCGATAATGTAATACACAAACCGAAAATGCTCACAAAAACGGCCTCCAAATATTATTTTATTTCTTCTGGAATAGCGCAATTTTTTTCCAATAACATAAAATGTCCTGATTTTCCATTAAATCCTCTGACTTCTAAAAAATTGCTGAGCAGTATTTAGGCGCTAGGACTCGAGCATAGGCACCCGTTTTGCGCCGTAAACAATTTCCGGTATCGAAGACCCACTGGATTCGGCTGTATAAAGTGCTAGGAGAAGTATTTTACTACATACACGGAACATTAATTGCATGAAGTTTTACTATACCATAGACCCCCACAATACCGAAGTTTCCCCTGACGAAAAATCGGTGTACTTCCGCCTGCAGGGACACAATGCTACCGTAATTACGAATACAGCGCCGAGAACAAGTAAAAATGCTTGCATACTCCATTCCAGCTCCCAGCGATATTGTGAAAGTATCTTGGCAGTTTCGATGCATTGTCTAAACGACCCATGTCGCATACATTCTTTTTTGATACCGTGCTACGTCAATTGCCAGTAAATATTCGACGTCTCCATCTTCTTAAATCAAGCAAGTGAAGGAGCAAAGAAAACTATCCCACACAAGTTTTTACGGCTCTTAGTGAATTTTTTGATTCACTCCCGGGTTAACTCTTCTTTCTCAACAAAACGTTTACATTTAACTATATAATCAATAAAATATAAACAGTCTTTCACAGAATGTATTCATAACAATTCAGTAACAGTACCGTAAATATCGTACTTGAACCCAATTTATAATACTTTGTTAGTTTTTCTTTACTAATCCACGAACTCTTACAAATACGTTTATATTTTCGTTATTTCTTTCTATTTCTCCCGTTATATTTTCCTCCTATACAAATCATTATATTGCTACTATGTGTAAGTGTCTAGATTTTCTTGATTACATATTTGGAGCATATAAATACTAAAAACACAAAGATAACTTCATAGCAAACCCGAGAAATTTGATTATCCAAGTTTTTACGTTACTGTGGACACCTAAATAAAAATAATTCCCATCGGTCAAGGGATGTCGTTGGATGCAGAGAGGAAAAAGTATCCATCTATCTGTCGCACAGAGCAAAAGAAGGAGATGGGCTAATCTCAGCATATTAGTCTCCAGAGGCACCAGATATAAACTGGCAGCAAAAACCGATGGGGTCACCCTAACATTAAATCTCACATCATATTAAATACAATATATATGGTTACCGATTGGATTATTACATTATTATTATACAGTAGATATTTTATTTTTAGTAACAAAGTTATTGAACAATTCAAGGATTCTTTACTGTTTTATGCTTAAATAAAAGAGCAACTTTGTATATTGTCAACTTTACTGCTACAACTTAATAATCGTCCGTCAACCCCCCCCCCATCCAATAAGTCGCTTCCATCACGACGAGCACGATGATGGATCAGCGACCAAACTCGAGCTGATTTTGCCTTTGCAAATGCTTTTTGTTACACGAGATCGCACATTTTTCTATTAACTTCCCTTGCCAAAACGCTCGCTTTCTCTGTAATACGAATTCAACTTGTGTGTGGTAGCATAGAGATCCGAGAATATAAGAAAACATGCACAAATACACTTCCCCGCATACATAGTACGTCTCGCATTTTTTACTTTTTAAATTAAATTAAAATAATTAATTATTACAGTTTCCAGAAGAGTTTGTCAATAACTAGATTCACTAGCTTGCCCACGTATCTGAAAACGAACTGTTTCTCGCATTAGGACTGTGTTTGTCCTTTCTTAATCGGCAAAAGTCGATTAATCCGAACCTTAAAATGCCAACACATTCATTTTTAATTCGTATGACTAATTTGTGTATTTAACTGACATTTTCTTGAATAAATACAATTGTAAATACTTCTAATTTTTCTCTTTCGCTCATACTACGAACTTATATAATGAAAGAGAAGTATGTAATGCTGCAGCAAAAACAAAATAATTTTGGACAGAAACAACTAGTATTGTGGAACACTTGTCTGAAAAAGTAGATATTTGCTCTGTAACGTAGTAACATTACGTCCTCTAATACATTGAAAGTTTTGTGGGTTCTGATAGCGGAAAAATTGGTTTACGCTCGAAAACGTCTATCTGTACACCGTAAGATTCCGCGCTCGAGTTCATGACTTCGTTCACGACATCGTGTCAGACAGCGTTGCACAGCCCCCGGACAGTCGCATATATGTGATAATATGTGTTTCAGGCGTGGCAAGATCGCTGTGTCACTGGGCCCTGAGGAAGCGCTGCAAAACGTTCGCCTGTCAGCCAACTTCATCACCCGGATCAGACAAAAATTCACAAAACTGTGCGCATGTTTGTCCGCAGCAACACACCATAGGAAGAATTATCTCCAAACTTGGGTATTTCCTGATCGTATGCTGACTGAACTCGCGGCTGCTTAAATTTATACGGACATTGTATTTTGGAGGAACTTACGGTTGACGTGAAAACCTCTGCCAGATCTTCATCAAGAGTGATTCGTGCCTCTGATGAATCCATCCAAAATACAAAGAATATAGTATATTTACGAAACGATTGGTGTACCATCCGTGCAGACTAGGTCCAGCTTCACCAAACATATACGAAGGTTGCATTTTATGTTTCGGGATTTTGGGGCAACCTGGTATTGCAACATCTGGCAACTGACAACTCTAAAGTTGGATGTTTTGAGGTTATACGTCCTTCAGAACCGTTTTTAACATACGAGCGCTATTTTTGTGTTGTTTACAGTAACTTAAGATTCGTCTTCGCCCAAAAATGAAATTAAATCTGAACGTTCTCGTTGCTATTATTTTTTTAGCAACTTTCGACCAATGATTAACTCAGAACAGTGCAATGGAGAAACTTAATCCAATTTTTGGCCATGAAGCTCCATCAACGATCAAGTGTTTATCGATGTATGTTGAATTCCAATCTGGCCGTTAGTTCACTCCCAAAAACGGAATTTCGGCGAAGGTCGTCCGCCAAAATCAGTTGTTCCGAAAACATCTGATGCTGGTTCCGTGAACTGATTATAGCCAAAGATCGGTCATGTGACTATCGTGAGATTGAGACAACCTTAGCATAGTGGGACAATTCATACATTCAATATTGCATGAACATTGACTGTTCAAAAAAAATTGTTGTGATCTCCACAATTTGTCAATCGTTCAGAAAAACAGGCTCGTGTCGATTGGTCGAAAAGAAAACGGCTCAAAAAATACGATCGGGGATACTTCGAAACACGTCTATGACATCAATGGACAGGGGAAAAATCGTGGATGTACCGCTTATGAGCCCGAAAGTAAACAGCAGTCGACTGTATGGGTGTTTCAAGATGAGCAAAATCCAACAAAAGTTGTTCGCGAACGAAGCACTTCCAAACAGATGGTCGCCTGCTTTTTCGAAAAAAAATGTACATGTCGCAACCGTACCACTAGAACAACGCAGAACAGTCAATTCTGAGTGGTACACGACGATTTGTTTGCCAGCTGTCTTCCAAAAAATCAGGAAAACCAACCGCCAAAGACGGATCACTCTTCACCACGACAATGCGAGCTCTCACACATCGGCTCAAACAACTGCATTTTTGAGGACCCAAAACATCGATTTGATGAGTCATCCGCCGTGTAGCCCTGACTTAGCACCGAATGACTTCTTTTTATTCCCGTACGAAAAAAACAAACTGAGAGGTCAACGTTTTCCGCCACCTGAAGAAGCAGTTGCTGCATTCAAAATGCATGTTTTGGAGATACCTCAATCAGAGTGGCAAAAGTGCTTCGACAATTGGTTCAAACGCATGCAAAAGTGTGTAAATCTTCATGGGGAATATTTTGAAAAACAATATAATGATTTTCGATGATTAATTTTTTGTTGTTGTTGTTCTCTAATCCTGAAATATAAATGGCACTCCTCGTATCACCAATAAATGGTGGAAACACAGAGAAAGACGTTACATATTTCACCAACACTGTAATCTCTTCTGCTGTAAAATATATTTCACAGGCTAGTGGCCGCTCATCTAGGATTGTATTCAAGCGTCTGCGTGCACTCGCTCGCAGAAAAATACTCACAGCAAAACGATCAAGCTGGGAAAAGTACGAAACAACCATAACTCGGACGACCAAAGTCACGTAAATATGGCAGAAATCCGGTCAATAGCTGGGGAAAACGCTTTCAGTCCCATCACATGCATAGAACACGAAGGACAACTCATCTGGAACCCTGATAGCCAACCCCTTAGAGACCCAATACTCCAGCCAATACTAAAGCCAGTAACTCAAACAGCTACCCTAAAGACTTTCTCGAGGAAAAGAAGAAAGAACAATTACTAGACTTACAACCAATACAGATAATCCACATAACGCTCTTTTCACATGGAGAAAATTGCAATACGCCATAAACGCAGTTGGAGTCACCGCAGTAGGATCAGACAATATCCCTTACAGCATACTACGTCAGTTACCAAAGGAAATACTGACCACCTTGTTAAACATATATAATATTTGGATACAAAGTAATTACCCCAAAGTCTGAAAAGAAGTGATAATAATTCCACTTTTAAAAGCTGGCAAGGGTCCATTGAAACCTGAAAATTATCGCCCAGTATCGTTGTCGTGCTGCCTAGGGAAAATCTTGGAAAAAATGGTCCACACCTGTCTAACAAGGTGTCTCGAAAGAAACAACCTCCTGAACATACATCAGTGTGGATACAGACAACATAACTCTACAATCGACTAGCGCTGGAAAACGGTATCTGGAAAACGCAATTCAGAGTACCTTCATCAAAAGAAAACATATTGTTACCGTATTCTTTGACCAGGAAAAATCTTTTGACAAGACCTCGCGATATAACATTCTGAGACAGCTATACAACAGCAGACAACTGACAAATAAGAGGAAATCTAGCAAAATTCATACCTAGCTTCCTCAGTACCTGTCAAGTTCGCGTTGGACAGTCCATCTCAGAAAGCTATTACTAGAGAACGGTGTACCGTAAGTTTTTCTGTTGGCTGTCCTCTGTAAGTCCTCTTCTGATTTCATTGTTAGGATCATGCCATCTGCATAGAAAATCGTTTGGAACTTATGTCTTTTGTTTAAATGTATACCGGTTCTCACTTTTCGTTTCCAGGTTTTGATCATGTGGTTTGCATAAATGTTAAAAAAGGCATGGTGATAGCCCACACCCTGTCTCAATTCTCTGATTATTCTAAATCTCGCTGTATTGCTTCCATCATTCATTCTTACTTTAATCTGAGAATTGATATACAGATTCTGGGTTCCTTTTATTATGTCTGTAGGTATCTCTTTTATCTTCCAGTATTTCACACATTTTGTTTCTGTTCACCCATAGGCTTGATCAAAGTCTATAAAGAAGAGGACAGTTGGGAAATTCACTTCATTTTGCTTGTCCAGGATGTCTGTACTGTGAAAATAGCATACTTCTGCTTTTTCTAAATCCATTTTGTTCTTCTCTCAGGAATTTTTCACTATATTCATTTAATCTATTTCTTAAGATATTAGCCAAAAGCTTTGATACCAAACTTTTACACCAAACTTTGATAGGAGAGTGATCCCTCTTATATTTGTTGAAATATGTTTTTGATCCACTCTAATGTAAATTTATTACTACACCTATCTGTCATTTTTTTGGAAGTGAATACTCTTCCCAAGGTTTGTTAAGAAGTTTAGTTAGGGTATTCTTGATTATTAATGTACTCTATAACATTTTAGTACTTCATCACGATTAAACCTTAAATCCTAATTTATAAAACATTGCTCTTTTTTAAAAAAAAAATTAATATTTTTTTACTATAGGCAACTGAACAATCAATATACATAGAAATAACTAGAGCATGCAAGCTATAAGTTTATTGCATAGCACCATACCTGACAGAATCACCAATGTAAATCTGAAGCAATTGGTTCATGCCTCAGTCACTGTTTTCATTTTAGGACAAAGAATATCACAGGACTAAGTAACCTACTTTTGCAGTAAATAACTTAACTTAATGAAGTTTTCACTATTTCCTACATTTCAATTTTTAAACTCTTTTCCAAAAATATTCTCATTGTTCTTATAACCTACTAAAAAAAATTGTGAGAAATGTGCAAAGCCATTTTTCATAAATAACAAACTACTTTTGAACTTACATTCCTTTTCTTCCATTAATGATCATCTCTCTTTTTTAAGTTATCTTTTCATTTTCATAATGTAATTACTGTAAATTGTGTTCTTTCTGGTTTTACATATTGCTTCCGTCATTTTAGACGAATTTGTAGAGATATTGTTTTCCGCTCCTTTGATCTCAATGGTTAAGTAGCCGTTAGAAATGTATTCTTGAAAAAATATTTTGCTTTGGTTACTGGAAAACAAAAAGCTTAAATAAAAGTACGATATGCATGATTTTATATGAGTTTCTCAAAATTGTAGATTTTTGAACAAGAAGAGAGAGAAACATCTTCTCACCATACTATGCCTACTCACTCTTGGGAACCTCACTGTAGGGTTAAAAACTAAGAGTCAATGATATTAAATACAAGCCAGAAAATCTTTGCAATAGAGATTATTACTTAACCTGTAAAACATAATTTTAAAACACATAGAGTTATTCATGATTTCAAGTGTAACGAAGAAATTTTGGCTGTCAAATGGAAGGACAACACAGAAGAGTACCTTGTTTCAAATTACCGCAGCCTGCTTTAATTTCAAATTACAATTCGCATTAGGGAGAAGTAGATTTGTTGAATAGTTTTATTTCCCAGTATAGGCCAGTTATAGGATCAAAAAATGACACTGGCCTATTCACTTGAACTGTATAAACACTAAGAGTTGCTGCATGAAGAATGCATTGCAATATTTCTCCACATGACAAGCTAAGACAGCAATAATTCTCAAGACAAATTGTTGCTAAATTGGTGGTGTCTCACCCCTCAAGACCAACACCAGGACCCTGTAGAATCATTACAATACAAGCCAGAACTGGACAAGGTCATCAAGGACAGGACAAGGTCATCACCTCACTCGTCCAGGGAGGCAAAGATATTCGAAAGGCTCAAAGAAGCAATAGTACAACTTATTTGTGCAATTTGTAAGGACATAGTGTGTATGCACTGCTCCCCTGCACTGCATGTACAGGAGACCATATATCTTCCCATTGTTCTCATTTGGGGACATGCAGTAAAATTCAAGCAAAAACTAAAAAAATATTTTCTGTGCACGCATGTGTAATTTATTTTCTACGTAGTGAAGGAATAATAGAAAAATGTTAGGTTTTAGTAGTGCTGGGACATTAGTTGCTGGGGCATGGGTTAGCATTAATGAGCACATATAATAATAACTTAGAAATAGAAAAATCCAGTAAGATAATAAAAATAATTAATTATTAAAATAAAAATATATTTTAAAAAAGTAAAAAATAGAAAATAAAGGTAAACATTCTACATTACTAAATTTACTTGAGTGTATGTTTAAAATATACCCCACTTTCTAAACACTGATCACAGAAACACATATGCAGGCATTTTTGGAAAGATTTATTAACTGCAAGAATTTTTCTTTTTAACTTTAGAATATTCAGCAACAATGTGTCTACACATATCTTCTGATGCAGTTTGGAGCCTCTTGGTACACATGGTTTTTAACATCACCTTAAAGAAAAAAATCTAGTGGTGTCATATCTCAGGAACGTGTCAGCCAGCACACAGCACCACCAGATCCTATCCAACATCCCGCTAACTTTATGTTAAAAAAGTAAATCGCCACCTTTCAGTAGTGTGCAGGGCAAGCATCATACTGAAACCCCATATTGACACCTTTCTGCAACTTCACATTTTCTCAAAGTGTTTGCAGAATTTTAAATACAAAATTCTGTGAATCATACTCCATTCAAAGTATTTTTGAAAACAATTGATTCGATAATGCCATCACCCATTATTCCATGCCATATATTCACTCTCCATTCTCACTGGTGCTCTACACACCGGTGCCAGTGTGGATTCTTAAGTCCTGTAATGCATGTTTCTTAATGTGGCCATGGCTAATGAATGTTGCTTCATCACCAAATAATACATGTTCTCAAAACGTGCTGTCGTCCCTTATCTGACCCAGAACAAATCTACATGCCACACCCCTTTAAAATTTTCGTCTTTCCAATCTTGATGAAGGAAAAAGTGATACGGGTGGAAATTTTGGTGGTGCAGAATGAGAATCACACTGAATTGACATCTACATCTTTGCCAATACATTGAGAACCTACATGTGGATTTAGTAATGTTATTGTCAGTACCATGATTTCACTTTCTTGATTTGTGGCTGTCTCTTTCTGTTCTATTTGACTGCCACTGCTTGGAAACTGCTGGCAGTTAATAAATCTTTTTAAAAACGCCTACAGGTGTGTTTCTTTGTAGATTGTGGACATTTTGAACATATGCTCAAGTAAATTGAGTTGTAATATACAGTGTTCACCATCATTTACTATTTTTACTATATTTTTGTAATATTTTTTTTTATTTTAGTGATAAATTATTGTTATTATCTTACTGAATTTTTCTATATCTAAGTTATTATTATAAGCCCATTAACATTAAAATTGTTTGCTCAAAATGTGCAATATTCTTTGTACAATCTTAATTATTTATTCTTATTGTGTTTTGTTTCAAGATCCCATTAATATCCTATGCTATGAAACCCCATTGAATGGAGTTGAAGTAACAAAACAATTTTATGTCAATACATACTTATGACTCAAGACAAAAAATTTGAAAATGTGTAAGGATAGGAAGCAGAGTTCAGGAAAAAAATGTAACAGTTTTGTAAAGATTTCAAATATGATTCAAATATTTGATCAGCTTCTCTTTCCCAACCACAACAGGGGGTGCATTACATGTCCTTGTGTGGGGCGGACAGTTACATTCAAAATATCCGTTAAACACAAGTCTTAAAAAAAAATTAAAATTACTCCAAAAATACTTATCTAACATATGATAATATGTACATATATTATTTGATTTATCTTTTTATGCTAGTCATGACAGACTAAAAAAATTTGTATAGCTCTTTTTGAAATAAACAGTTACTTCAATATCTCGTAAAATACAAGTTATAAAATACAGATGAATACATGTGTCAATTAGCCCCATTCCCTCCTCTACTTCCATGCAATTTGCATTACAATAACATTAGACGAATAAACAATTGTTTATTCAGTGCCATTACATCCTGATTGTTGCAAATAAATTTTCTATCTCTTGGCAATTTCAAGGCATTTTTAAGAAAAAAAATGTGCACTACTCTGAATAAAACTACTGTTAATGTGTGAGAGATTGTAAATTTAATTTTATCCTCAAAACACTAATGTATTGACTTCCTTTTTTTCATTTTTGTCAATATCACTTGACACACACACACTTGTATTATTTTATTGTTCTTAAAAATACTAATATAAAGTTTTTAAAATTTTAATTTCTGAGATAAGGCTTAATTCTTTATTGTTTACCTTAAACTACTGGGTGCCATTCAAATCACTGCTCTTTTACAGTGCTTTTGGGATGCTTTAAATTTTCTTTATATTTTATGGTTTATTGCAGTAACATTATTTAATTTAATATCTTACGGTCCCTTCTTATAGGCAGTCATTTAAAAAACAGACAGAAGTACAATTTTTCACTTACGTCCGAGCATGAAACTTGGCGTCAAGTTGCACTGCGTTTCAAATTCATTGAATTTCTCGGAAAAGACGTTGCCCTGCAAGGTTCAAGAGAGAATGAAGACAGCTTTTATCACTTTCAACAGTATCACATACATTGGAGTGAGGCTTGGCATACAGATAAGTATAAATTAAATACAGAATTAATTTTTTTCTCTCTGAAAAATATATTAGTTGACAAAAGATATAATAATTTTCCAGAAAATAATTTGGAAATATACATAATTGTAAATTATAATGAATAGAATTAAGAATATTTCTTCTGTAACTTTTTTTTTCTGAAAGTATATTTGCATTTTTAAATTTTTGTATATATTTGTTTTGCTAATTTAATTTTGTGTGTGAATAATATTTAAAATGTCAAATATGGTCTGTTCAAACAATATGTACAAACTTAATTATAACAATAAAATTATATTTCATTCACCTTAAATATCTAATTCAAAATATAAAAATAAGTTGAAAAGTGAATTAACGGAAGTTTTTAGGCTTCATAGCACCATTTTGCAGTCTTAATCTTTTTATTGCATGCTTTTGCACTTTTGATGTTTTTACTACATGAGGGAGTTTTACTGCATGAAAATACAATCTTTAGTGATAGCAAAGTATTATCTTGTTTAAAATACTCATTAAATATTACATACAATTATATAAATAAGTTTCAAAGACTAACTTCGGGTTCACCTTCTGCAGCAAATCATGGTGAGCCCTAATATGTATACTTTTCCTTCCCTTACTATTTTCCTCCACTGCTTTCTGTCTTATTATCCATCTGATTCTTCCATTAAGTCTTCTTTCCATGTCTCATTTCCCTTTCAGTTTACCTTTCATTTTTAATACTTCCACCTTTGGTTCATATTCTTCAATTTTATTATCATCCCCACCTACATACCACATTTCCTCTAATACTATCTATATCATCTTTGAAGCTTTCTCCAACCAGCCTCCTATTATTTTCCTGTCTAGTGTTAAATGTCATAGTGTTAGTTTCCTTTGCAAAAATGACATATGTTTGTAACACATTCTATTGAAATTTAATGTTTATTATTGATACCATTTTCTATGTGTATTGCACAAGCAAATTAATACAAGAGCTAATTAAGAAAATAATCATTAAAACATATTTATGAAATAATGTGGAGCCCATTAGTGTTTATCTTTTCAAAAATCTAACAATTCTCTAAAAACATTATCTTAGGAATGCTCAAAACATTAAATATTAATGTTATTAATTTAAAAAAATATCAGATCTTTGAGGAGAAACAGAATCTACAGTGAACATTAAAGAATGAAATAATTGAAGTAATCTTTGTCAACTAAGATTTATTCAGAGAGTCATCTTTGACAGCTTTGCCATCATCATCAGTCTCACAACATATGGGGAAAGTTGGGAGGTGATATTATTTATGATTTGCCTATGTGCTGTTTAAAATATGGTGCAATTTATTACAAATATTTGTTGTAATTTGAGTTATTATAGTGTCTTGCTGCTATTCTGGTTGTTGACAAAAAGATATGAATACTGTAATAAGACATGTAAATGAAAAAGTTTAAAAGAAAAGAGACCAGGAAAAGTAGTTGGCTGCTCTCTTGCTTTAGCCTGCACATGCCTATGAACATCACTTAAAGTTATGCACTCAGTTCATGAATCTTCTTTTGGCAGATGCAAAATATTAAAATATAAGACCAGTAATATTGTATGGTGCTGAGAGTTAAACATTAACAAATTGACTTGAATGTATGCCAATATCCTGGAAAAGAAGACTCTAAACATGTATTTTGGGTTCCACAGGACATTGGAGGATAAGAAGTAATTTAGATCTGCCCAACATGGAAAAAACAACAGACATTGTTGCAGAAATTATGGTTAGAAGATTACAATGGCTTCAACATCTATTAGAAATGGAAGAAGAAAGAAATCCAAAAATTATCTTCTGTAAAGAACCGAATCTGCAATAAAAATGAATGTTTACATTTAAGATTTCAGAGTTGATACCCGCCTCACTCCCAGCAAACGGAAAGGTTTGATTTTTGGTCAGGCAGACCCTAGGAGACATTCATTTTTTGCCTGGGAAATGTTTTGATACAATGTGTATTTTTTGAGTTATTTTGATTTGTCAGGTTAAATGTGACATGGTATAGGTATTCATGAAGTTTAACATTGTTTTCTGATAGAAAGAAACAAAATATCTGATAATAAATTACAAATTCTCTTCTCTTTTGGAATTTCACATCATACACATTGATGAAAATTGAAACTTTGGACAATGACAACCTGTAATTTTGTTTCCAAGAACTTGTTAACTTTCATAAAATAAAAAGATAATAGTAGTGCAAAAAATAACATAAATCTAAAATATCGCTTTTCCAAAACTTTTCTTAATTTTCTTTGTCTAATTGTTATATGTAAGTTTCCGTTCAATTAATTTTGTAATGATTATGTAAATTACTACAAAGAGAAATTTAAGAAGTTGATGAAGGTAATCATTATTTTAAAAGAGGTTGATGCTGGAAAAGTATAAGTTCATTTGTCCATATTTTCACAATGCATAGCTTGCAGTTGAACACTTGCTCATAATGCCATTCGAGGTAGCATGCAGGGAATTCTCATTAACTTTGGTATTTTAAAACCTACTTTCAGTTTCGATTATCACCACAGGAATTATCACAACATGATAGATGAGCATTCACTACCCAAACTAAGTTAAAGATTATCATAACATTTTTTTTTAAGTGCAAGTGAGTAGTGTATTTTAAATGTGTGACCAAATGATGTGTCTTAATTGTGAAAAAGACTGTATGAATACAAGAATATTATGTTTCTTTAAAATGTAGAGTAAAATGATAGTGATGTGAAACCAGGTTTAATCTACTTCCAACTTCATTTCATGAACAATTGTAGTTTAGTATTCAATTGTCACCATCCTGTTACTTTATTATTTAGGGAATATGTTCCCACTCAGTAAATGTTTCCATCATAATATGATGTCATATTATGACCTCGTTACTATGTAATTTAACTTATCTAATTTAACAGCATGGCGCTAGTATAAATTATTTCTTTATTGCTTAATTTCATAATGCAATTAGCAAACACATCAACATTCTCTATGAAAGAATAAATGAAGTTTTTAGTTATACAGATTATAGTTGACAATTTTGAGCTAGATAAGTATCTATTATTTGTAACTGGTGAGTAAAATAGTGTACATACACATATAAAATGGTCTTTGTATGTTCCGCACAGTAAATGTTTCCATTGTGTGAACTTGTTATTGTCTAACAAATATATTATAATAATTAAATTTACTTTGCCAGAGCAATTGGATGTAAACCAAGAGATCTGGGTTTTATTCCTGATAGGGATGACAAATCTTTGAACAAATTTTATTATATTCCTTGCTGGTTATGTTGATTGTCTGTTAATAAATTCTGTTATTTTCAATGTCTTATGTTTTACGACAATCAGTAGAATTATTTAAAAAGAGGTTGATGCTAGAAAAGTGTGAGTCCGTTTTACCATATTTTCGTATACCACGCATAGCTTATTGTTGATCAGTCGCTCGTAATGGCAGACAGAGCCAAGAATTCATATCAGGTTTATTTTTGAAACCTTATTTATCAAAATTAATAATACAATACATTTGAATCAAGAGTGTAATGTTTTTTCATTAATATATGATTATATATTAAATGAAATAAAAAATCATCATAAGTAATAAAATATTATAAGAACCTATGTACCTGAAGATACAAGCAATTAGTTCATGAAATGTTGTACTTGCAATATAAAACAAGTTATTTCTATAATTAAAATAACATGAAATACAATTGATTGGTTATGTATTAAATAATTCCACTTATTATCTTAAAACATAAGATACTGAAAATAACAAAATTTAATTTTAGTTTAGGTTATTATTAATGGAATATTTGATCTTAATACCATATGCAAAAATATCTTGTCTTGAAATAAATAAAAATTCAATATGTATCTCTGAGCAGTTTACATCTGGCAACCACTTCTCTTTGGGCTACCTCTCTTCCGGCATTCTCAGCATATGACCATACTTTTGAAGCTGTTTTTGTTCTACAGCATCTATTATATCCTTTTGAATTTCCATTTTCTCCTTTATTTGTTCATAACGTCTGTAGTGTCAAGATATACTGCAACTTTGTCTCAGAAAGTCCATTTGAATCATCAATAACAAATTGTATTTTGTTTTTTGAGTACTTATACTTCTGAATCGTACGTGACAACTTTATGTTAAGGTTCTGTATATATTTTTCTTTGTTTTCTTTGATAACTGGGAGTTCGACAGAATTTGATTTAGCATATTTATGACTTGTTTCCCTTGATTCATCTTATTTAAAAGAAATCTGTTCAAAAGGAATCTAAAAAATGAAAATAATAAACTTCAAGGTATGACAAAACATTTTACTGAGTGCACATGTCTCTCAAAAGTAATAGGTGTATGTCCACAAGAAACTATAACCCTGTGTTGTAAATACGTGACAGTAGCATGTAAATATAATATTATGAATATATAATATATTATGTAGTCCTATAGCTGAATATGTGATGGAAATGTTAAAAAATGTCAATAATTTGACAATTGCATATAGAAAACTGTACTTCTGGGAGTGGGTGCGTGAAGCACGGAGTGCTGCTTTGAAATGCTGTTTACTAAGCAAAGCATCCTTTTATGACTGATCACTAATAATGGAGCAAGCAAACTCAATCACAGCAATGGACAATGCAAACTCTTAATCAATTCTGCCAACTAGTAATATCTCAAGTTAGAGCACACCAACTGCAATGCAAACCTTATAATCATCCCAAAACTAGTCATGCAACATTCTCTGTTGCTATATACCTGGCTAAGGATTAATCATATACACAAAATATTTATGAAGATGAAATTTAAGAAAAGAGTGGCAGATCAATACATATAAAAGTATACACAACTTCTTCTTTAATGTTTTTCACACACTGAAATATGTGAAGGATTGTAAAACAAGTTACAGTATCATATATTATGCTAAAAATGAGGGGGGGGGGGGGGAATGCATTCATTTCAATAAACATCCCAAGAAAAAAGAAAATGTAGAAAAAATGGAAAACACAAAACAATCTAGATCAGTGTTTCCTATCTAGTGGTTTGCTTAGATAATATAATGATGCTGGAATTTTAAATCCTAAATATTAAAAAGATTATGAAATAATACATTTTTAATTTAACATCTCTAAAATAACAGTGTTTATTTCCATCTTCCATCATCCATCTTTATTGTAGTTTTCACTTCACGATCTATGCCTTGGCCTGTTCCCAATCATAGTTGTGTTTCCACCGGCTTCTAGGTTTTCCCTGATATCTTCTTCCGTTTTGAATGTAAGACTTTTTAACTTTTAGATTGTTACTATCTTTTGTACTCTCATGATGATTTTGCTAATGGGTTCTACACTTTTCTACTTTAAGAAGTAGTTAAAATTCAAAAATATAATAGAAACAACAGAATAATAAAGAAACATTTTGGATATATGAGAAAAGAAACAATAATGAGAATCCATAATATTACATCAAAACAAATGCTAAAATATGGTTCAGAAATGTGGATAATAGGCATAAAGGAAACTGAAAGTATAGAAGTAGCTCAGATGAAGTTTTTAAGGACAGTGTTAGGAGTAACAAAAAGAGAAAAATTTGGAAATGACACAATTAGGAAATAACTAAAAACAGGAAACTTAGATGAAGAAATAAAAAAATTACCAAAGGAAATGGAGAAAACATGTGAAAAGAATGGACAAACAAGTACCATGGATGGCATTAAATTATAAACCAAATGACAAGACGGATAGATGCAGACCGACAAGATGGGACCAGCAGGAACACTTCACCCTATGAAGGAATACTGCTTTACTACCCACTAACACGACAGGAGCACGCTCCTAAACCAAGGGTGTTGATGATGGGAATTAAAGTTGACCCAGGCATGAGGAATGCCGTTAGCTGGCCTGTAAAGTCGGACAATGAACCCAAAATGCTGAATACATACATACAATTGATTCATTGAAACATTTTAGTATAGTCCCCTGTTTTATTGATTTCATTTTGTTAAAAGGGATTACATGTTATTTTGTCATGAATATAAAGTTAAATGACACTGCACAATTTGCAGTTCACAGTTATTCATTAAACGAGTTTAAAATGGTTTTAAAACATTGGTGTAAAACTGTTATAAAAAAATTGAAATGACATTTCAGGTCATTACTTCTTCCCTATTTTCAGGCCATCTGTGAACATTTAGAAATAAAACTTATGCATCTAAAATAAGAAACAGAAAAACATTGTATCAAATACAAGTATGTAACACACTATAGTTAAATGGATTATGATGTTATGCAAGGTTAAATTTTAAGAAGTGAAAATAGACATCTTGTCAAGTTAAACGATATTTGGACACCTATTTGTGGCATAAGTCCATTCTAACAGACTTGGAAGAATGCAGGAAGCTCTGTGATAGTGCATGATATGATGCAAAAGAAAACGAAGGCTTGTACTCTGAGAAAGGGACAGGAGAGGGGGAGAATGGGGAAGGGCAGAAGAAAAAGGAAATAGAAAATCAATTCTGGCAAACTTTATATATTAGTAGAATAAAAAGAGCTTTAGGTGTACTTATATCTTATTTTATAAAAGATATAATATATCATATGGTTTCTGAAACTAATCCGAGATCAGATATCTTCTATATTCTCTGACAATGATATTTATATTGTCAAAATCAATGGCTGTTTCTATTGTATATTTCATTATAGAATCTTGGCCACTTGAGCACAATATTATTTTTGTGCTCAATAAACATTTCTTTATTTCACATTTAGTTTGCCCAATATTTAACTAGTGGTGTTACAGAACGGCACAGACTTTCCCATACTAGTTTTCTATTTCCTTTGGTCTCGGCTAACTTTACAAACTTGCCAAATACTTTTGCCAGCTGCTTTCTATGCCCAAAGAACATTTTTTTTTTTCTTAATTTTTTGATTTCCTAATAGTAGAATGAAATATCATAATAAGAATATTAAAGAACAGTAAAACCTCTTCATAAATTGCAATTTTCTTTGACAGATTTGCAGATGCATATTAAGAAAATGGTGCTTAAGTGCTACTGTAAATTCGAAATTTGAAGCTCTTTTTCACAGAAAATTTTTGAATTGTCAAAAAACTTCATTAGAAGTCATTTGAAGCACTTAAACTCACAAATACAATGTTTACCAATTGTTGGAAATGGGCATATTAAGATTGGGAGAGTAAAAAAAATTGTATTTGTAAAAAAAATTACATTTGTGTAATTAAAAAAAATACACTCAAATGAAATTTTACGTCATATTTAAGAGTGTAATATTCACTTGCCTTCGAAGAGTTTGAAGAAAAAATTCCAAAAAAAAGATCCATTTTTGAGAAAATGGCATTCAGGCATTTCTGAAAGTGCAGGTTTTTGAGCAAGTTTTCACAGAAAATGGTTAAGAGTTTGAGGAACTTTATATGACATTATTTAGAGCATATATACTAAAAAATATAATAATTTAAAAAATTGCTGCTAATATAAATATTAACAACCTCTGAGACAAATAAAAAAAATTACATTTTTGTAATTTTTGAAAAATTGACAGATATGATATGGTATTCATATCATCTGACAGAATACATTTAGCACTAGTTTAGCATCAGTTTAAAAGAAAAATTTGGAGAACTTTTGGAGAAAATCTTGTTTTTGTAATGTTTTAAAATTGCACATATAGCTCGCAATATTGCATGAAAACTACTAAAATTTTTTAAAAAAATGTACATAACCTTACTAAAAGAACTCACTATGGAGAACAAATTTTATTTGAAGGGAAAATCTCTATCTTCAATTTTGTTCTTGTAGGAAGACGTCCGAAAAAATTTGAAATTTTTGAAAATTCATAGTTAAACCTGAAAATCTGACCTATGCCATCTTTATAAGTGTACTTAAACTCACAAATATTCTTTCAAGAAATTTAAACAAAAAAAATTGTAGCTGTTTTTGAGAAAATTTTGCAAATGTCTGGGGGGCTTCATGTAAAGTACCCCCAAATTTTAAAGATTTTTTTTTCAAAATCTCAAAGGTTTGACTCGAACTAGATCGAAAAGGGTGTCTTCAATTCGGAAAAAAATTCTAAATATGGTTTAGGTGCTAGTGGTGTTCACAGACAGACGGATGTTTTGTAAAAACATTTCTCCAGTATCAGGGGACCCCAAAACCTGTATTTCCGTTGAAATTGAGAAATCGATTTTCTGCAGCATTACATAACTTTCCTTGCACTATGTATAATACTCTGTATATACGTATGTGTACAGGAAAGTGAAAATGGTCATTCTTACAGGTTACATAATTTGGTATACAGCATTTTGTTGATTCATTATATCTTGACTGCCTTTCCTATTTCTACTTCGAATATTTTGTTTATACCGTTATGCACCCCCAGACACTATTCTTATTTTCAATTAAACTTTTTGATCAATTCTAGTTTAATTCACTTTTTAACTTAAATATATGGTACATCTTGTGATTTGTCACTAGTTTTAGATATAACCCCAGAAAAAGAGACATGTCATAAATAAGTTTATATAAACTTTGTGAGGTAATCATTCATCAGAAATAAATTTCTAATGTTATGTAAATTTTAGTGATGCAATCTTGACTCTGATAATAGTATTGCCAGTCAATTATTAAGTCAAGCAATGTATGTCAGTCTTGTGCAATATCAGGTTAAGAAATAAAATTAAATGTAACACCTGTAAATGTAGACATTTGAAATCAATTAGTAACCAGTATATTATGTCTATATATATGGTAATATCCTACCCCTATGTAACTTATATACACAATTAAATATATTTTTCACTGAATACTCAATAATGATGTGAAAAATTTTGTTTAGTCAAAAGGCATTATCAGAGCTGTTGCGCTTTGAAAATTTTGAAATACCCTGCTTATTTCCAGTTTTCCATACCCAAAAATCTTGTTTTCATGGTCGTTGAAACATTACAGAATGTATTTTTAAACAATTTAAAGACATATTTATAAGAATTTACATAGATATATGAACAATTTCATATAAATGATACAATCAGTTTTTGAATCATTGTTTATATAATATCACAAATGATTTGAACTCAATTAACAGTAAATAATTGATGGTAATTCAAGTATAATTACTCAACATTAAACTTTCTAAACTACTAAAATGAAATTATGATTTATTCCAAACACTCATCGCCTTGCAAATTTCTTTTTCAATGTTTACTTATTCAGACACAATTCCCCTGTTTCTTGTTCAGTTCGCAGCGTCTTTCATTCACTTTTCTTTTTTACAGTTCTCTACTCTTTCTTATGGTATCTTTGTTTTACATTTTTTGAATGTGTCTCTATATTGGCTACAAGCATCTCTCACATAATGGATAATGCTTTTGTAATTTTCATTTTGTCCCTTTTTTCTTGGCTCTGAACCCCTTTCTCAGACATGATATCGAACCACTAATGATTTCTCCGACATGTTATGCCACATGAAGACGTTGTCACAGAGGGATAGGATTCTAGGCAAAAACAATCCTCCTATTCTGAATTCGCTGTCACAATTTCTTCTGTATTTCACAATATGCACCAACAATAACTGGGTCTCCTTGAGACATGAAATCAATCAGCAGTACAGTCAGCAGTTTGATCACCAAACATACAGCTTGGATTAGGCTCTGTTGAATTACCGTATTTTTATGCTAATAAAATACTTCTTCAAAGGCGAAAGATTTTGCAGTGATAGAGACCTTAAAAATTGCAGCCATTATTTTTTCCATGAACTAGCAGCAGAGGTGTACGAAGCAACTGAATGCATAATGTAACAAAAATCTACTGAAAATTGAAAATGATAATGTTTTGAAGTGAACAATAACTAAGTATGATCGTTCCTTTGCAGTAAACCAATTTTTCATTATGAAGGACCAACAAAATGTGGATTCTGACTACACAATATGTTAGCGTGTTAGCGAAAGCAATTTACTAAGATTTATCCATTTTTTTCGATATCTTGGCCCCACAAAATGAATTTTTCTGACAATAAATCACCACTTTCTACTGTAGCATCACATTACTTTTGTTTTACTATGTAAATGTGTAGTAGGCTAGAAAATAAAATTTACTGAAGCGTAAATGTAGAATTTATTTTCAAAGTTTCAATTTTAGGTATAAATAAAAAAATTACTGAACAATGAAATCCAGTGATTGTTTCATAAATTGAACATACATAATCAGTTTGATTAGAGTGGCAAATGAGATTCAGAACAAGTCTAAGAAAGAAAAATGCAGACTAGGAGATTTATAAAAGTTGTCATAAGAAATGATGCTGATTGTAAGTTAAATCAATGCACGCTAAGAATAGAATTAGAGCAATCACATTTTGTACCATGAAGAAACACAAGTTAAGTAATTGTTTTTTTTAAACAAAATGCATGTATATCAAGGTGCTACAACTCAAAATGTATTCTGTTCACGTTAATCTCTAATAAACATACAGGGATGTTATTGAAGAAGTTGCAAAAACCAAATAATGATGACTATTCCACTAGTACAATTAAAACCAATAGTGTTTAATTATACATACAAAATCAGGGCGGTGTTTCAAAAAAAGTTAATCGCTTTTTCTATCCGATTTTTCTTGCCGCTTCTACCTATTGACCAATATACCGCCATAAACAGCCATAAACCGTGACTAATCTAACTGGAGACATTATACATCAATCGCTATGTCGATGTCCAATAAACAGTGTACGAGTACTACAACATAGCCTCTGATTTCAACATACGCTCTCAGTTATTTTCAATATTTGGCGCATTTTGGAACTGTTGGACATAATTTCACTCGTGGAATAGTCCAACTAAATACCACTCGTGCTTTGGAAATTCTCAGATAAATCCCCTTCTCGTTTCGCGAGTCGGGAATTTATCGACTATTTCCAAAGCACACGTGGTACGATAAATACGTACGTACTACGATAAATTGTATTGAAGGCAGTAAATATATTTTGGTAGTGGAAGTGAAAATGTTACGAGGAATATCCAATTACATAGCATACGAGTAATTGTAACCACAAATTAGTTTTCTAAAATATCAAAAATTATTTCATGGGCATTGTCAGACGTTTCTTGTTTACAATTAAGATTCGATTGCATGTGTTCTGGAAACGGAAATCGTTATTATTCTCTGCACTGTTCGATAAAACAACTATTACATTATTTTCTGGTTCCCCGATGCAGTCCAGGGCACTTATACCGGTCGAGAAATATTAATTAACGAAGTAAACTGGGTTCGCCTATTTACAATGAAAAATATGGCAACTTGTCTCCAGCGGTCATGTTCCCGCCAGCATTTGTAACGACGTTCACATGACTCGCAGACTTTGTAAGTCACATTGGTCGATTTGGAAACACGTTTTCGGGTGCGAACGTCAATAGTACGTGAAACCGATCTTCAAAAATATACGAAGTTAACCCATAATTCCTTAATATGCCATATATGTTTCTATACATTGATATTTTTTATTCAGCAGTCGATATTTAAAACCACGCAAACATAAAGTAGTCATGCAATAAAAACAGGTATGAAATATCTTCTAAATAGGTTTCACCAATATTTTACTGTTTGAAATACGTTGATCGTACTTACAATTTTGGTAAATAACAAATTCCGAGTGGTGTGACATGTCGACAGAAATAATTTAAAATTTCGAATCTTTCATATACGAGTACTTCTTGAGTGTAACAACAAGCACATAAATTGAAATTCCAGTCATAATCTCGGGAATAAAACTCAAAATGAGTAACAAAGAAAAAAACAAAAACCAAAACTTTGAGGCATCTTCAATCAGCTGCACGATGATCTGCTCCCTGCGAGAAAGAAGCGCAGTGGAGCGCTCGTTACTAGGAGCGGAGCGGGGAGGAAGGAGATTCAAGGTCACTCACAGCAGGCAAACGTTATTGGATGCGCTGGGCACCTCCGTCACAAACTTTAATAACGAAACTGGAAAGAAAGAAAAAAAAGGAAGGGGAAGTGCACGAGGGAAAAATCAGTTTGGAATACTGGTCTTGGAAGTAAAGCTATTTCGCAAAATATTCCAAATGATTAGAGAAACCTTAAACGCAGGATAAAATAAGTTTAAAAAAATACATTTTGCAGTATTTCGGAACAAAAACATCAAATTCGTGTAATGTGTTTAAAAATTGCAGTGGATATAGTATATTATATACTGAAACAATAGAACATATCATATCGCTGAAATATATGAAGCGGGAAAAAATAGTGATGCTTGTCACACTCGTAAGGCGGCTCCACACATTCGGCATTCGCCGAGCAGCGAGCAACTGGTCGCTCAATCCCAAGCAAGTGATGAGCTCGGAGAATTTCGCCTCCCTTGATGAGTGCAAAAGGTGACACGCGGTGGGTAGCACGAGCACCGAATGTTATTCGCTCGGCAAATTGCAAGCAACTTTTTCAAACTGCTATGGATTCGGCGAGCAGTCGCTAGCTACTCGTCATTACCGAATGCATGGAGCCGCCTTTACAGATATGAAAAAATTAATGGAATGTGAAAATGTAATGAATATGAAAAAATTGATGTTGAGTCACAAGTCCCATTTACTTCAAACGTAACTTTTTATGAAAACGTGGACAAGTATAAACTGGGATGTTTGTGAAACTTGATAGAACATTCGTTCTCCCTTCAATAGGAAGAAACATTGCTATAACACGTAAAACGTTGCCCGAAACCTGTCAAATAACATTTGGAAAATATTAAACAAAGTTTTACGTTTAATACGGATAGTTATACGATTGTAACGTATTACTCGTAGCCAGCGTGCCTCGTGGCATCTATTTGGGGACGCTTGGTAAGGGGTTAGTAAGAGGAACCTCCTCGTCACAGGAGGGAGAGAAGGGTTTTACCTTAAAGCAAGAACGCGGAAACGGGAGACACGAGGCTTTGGGGTCTTCCGGCAGCAATAGAGCGCGGCGGGGGCGGCGTGACGTAGTAGGTCACGTGAGCCTCGACTTTATAAGGGAGTGCACAGAGCTAGTGGGCGGGTTCTGGAGACAGTGGGAGAACCTCGTGCATTTGCACAAAAACTTGGCGCCACGACGGTGCATCGGCGGGCCGGGCTCGCGAGGCAAGTC
>BOPP01000043.1:1258169-1274007 GCA_017312745.1 Gryllus bimaculatus
ACGTGCTGACGAGCCTGTGGGGAACTTAGTGTCCTTGGGTGACTGCGGTCCCGATTGGAGCCGATGCTGTGCTGCGTGCTTCGGAGGTGGGATGGTCGAGTGCCACGAATTCACGGCCGATTTCTCAATCCGGTAAGATCGCTCCTGCGATCAAGGCAAAACAGATGGTACGCCAGTACGGTTTGTGTCCCAGTGTGACATCCGGTCACGAAAGTTTGGCTTTGCGCGCGCGTTCAAGAAGTTGAAGGGCGAATGCCACACTCGAAACCGATCATCAATCGGGTTTGGATCGCTCCCGCGATCCAGGGAGATAGAGGTCTATCAATAGGGTGTTAAGAAGGAATTCCCAATGTAAAAGTATTTTGTTGGGTTTTCCTTTGTAATAATATTTGTTTATGAAGTCTTAGCTGTCTGTGTTCGCTGTCAAGCACGGCATAGACATAGTTGTTGGCACCGGTAAACGAACCCAGGGGGGAGGAATAAGCACACCAACTAATAGACATATTGGTGGCCGGTAATCGATCCGGGGAGGAGACATAGAGCACATCAACTATGAGACGTAATTTTGGTGGCAACTGTAATCAACTACTACGGGAGGGCTTAGTGCAATCAAAAATAGCGCATAATTTGAGGGACGTGGGTAGGCCAGTGCGATGGGGGAGTGTCGACGGGATTCAGACATTGAATTACCGCTACATCGCACGGGAGCCGAGAATCAGCGAGACCACACGCCAAAAGCCACCACTACCCAACGCCACAGAAAGGACGGATAGGAAGGACGGAGAGGAAGGAAGGAGACGTCTCGGACGGCACCCGGGACCTTTGACAGAATCGCAAGGTTCAGCAAGAAGATTCGGACGAAAGTATCAGTTATGCTGCATTGTTCAAGCCTCAGTTCAGGTTTACGGTGCTTTGAAGCACAAATGTGTTTCAGATAAAAATATTGGAATATTTCGAAAGAGTTTTAATGGGGGTTTTACGTCAGTGGGTGGTAGCAAACAACATGGTTACGTGATTTTTAAGGGATTGTCAGAAGAAGAAAACACATATTGGAAGACCACCAAATTGATGTGCAGGGTGTCTTGCCGCGTGTTGCAAAGCCCAAGAGCAGACAGAGGTCCTAGCGATGTCTTTAGCCTAAATATGTGGGAAAGAAACGTCATGTAGCAGTTCACGAAGAAACCGATTTTGACAGTTTATAAATAATTTTGGCTGTGTCTGCGGAAGAGATCGAGCCGCGGATTCATCGTGAAGAACTTGATGTATCCGTTGACTTCAGAAGAAGGACTCAAATCGTCTTCAACCTATAACCACTGCTTCATCGTTAGTATGACCTCTAACTCTGTGTACTACTATTCTCATCAGAATAGTATATTATACCAAGTTCGGTTTAAGTGAAAATAGTTTTAGAATAAATGGTTGACAATTCCAATACTATAAACAGTTATTGAAACGTCATTTGACCCCTCGTGTTTGCTAACAAGATCTACAAATCCAAACATTGTTCACTCCACTTGATAAGCAAGAGTGTACTATTTGTGTACATGCTGTTCCAATTGTTCATTAAAAATAATAACATTTATATTTAGGAAGTTGGTATTGCGGGGAAATGCAATTGCATGGCAAGCAAATCTTAACACGAGAAAATGTCTATACTTGTTGTTCGTTCTTCTTTCTATAAATTTTGATTGTTCTTTTTTCTTTTTTCTTTTTCTTCGTTTTATTCTCCTTTATATTCTTATTCTTTACTTCTTAGCTCTTGTTTCATTATCTATTGATCGCAAAGATCACTAACACAAAAAAATTCGGTTCAGTTCACTTTTCGCGGTGTCTCGTACAATCTGCTACATTTGTGGTCATCCTCGTTGGCAGCTGCAAAAATCCTCGAAGCCAGAATCTTACGTCCTATGACGACTCTCCTATGCACGTGAGCAATTTCAAAACCAGACCGTCTACCGTATTTATTCCCTGCCATATGACTCTCTGGCCAGCACCCAGAGTTGCAGAGTATATCAAATACACTTTGACGGACGCGTTGAGCAAACGATGTGCGGCGGTTGCACATGAGGCGGTAGTTGCGCGACATATGCGATGACGGGCGCGCTTAATGGTACGCGCAGAATAAAAAATCATGCAGACCGGCGTACAGTAATGGATGCCTGGCCGTACTCCCGAGCTGTGTCCGTGCGTTTATTCGGATAGGCTTGCAGTAATTTATGGTTGTCTGCGAGCAGCAACAGCTCTGCTGCGTTCGCGTTTCTTCCGCTCTGTTAACAGTTGGTGTCTTATTTTGGGAGCGCGTCGCGCTTGCAGGCGCGGCGAGCGGGCGGTCCCGCCGTGATTGCTCTTAAACGCCCTCAGACAGACACAACATGTGTCTGACGGAGCTCTTGACGAATATCACCAACGGCGCGACGACTTCGTGCCAGACCCGCGCCTTGGAGCCCTTACTCCGTCGTTTCTGTCGCAGCTTCCGTCGACCCCGCCCTCCCGCCCGCCGCCCGGCCCCGCGCCCCGCTTCCGCAACCCGCTCCGTTCCCCCGCTCCGCCGCCGGCCACGCGTCGAAGTAGCCGATGCCGCAGTGCGCAGCGATGAAACGCAGTCTAAGGGGCGCGAACATTTGCTAGCCGCGAGAGTCGCGAAGTGGGAGAATGGAATAGTCTGACGCAGAGAAGGTTTGGCGACTGTGCACTCGTATAAGGTTGGCGGCAAGAGGCGTATTTGCGTTTGTTCTCCGATTCCGAGCTTCTCCCTCGTAACGGCGGGCGAGGGCGCGGGCGAGGGCGCGGGCGAGGGCGCGGGCGAGGGCGCGGGCGAGGGCGCGGGCGCTTGGCGAGGGGCCAACCAGCCGCGGTGGAGCTCACGCGATCAACAACGGCCCGGTACTTCATTGCACTTCGGGAAATGCGAAAAGAACGCTGACTGACGGCTCTTTTATCGGCGATCGTCGTCAGATCCAATGCGGAAATTGGATAAAGGGAAAAAAAGAGTTTGCTTGGAAAGTGATATGTTCCGTGTTGCTGGAGTCACTCCGTTTCGAAGACGAAACCAAGTATTAAATTTCTCCAAAATATTTCCAAATTTTTTGTTTAGAATATTAATGTAAGATTTATACGAAGAGTTTTGCAGAGCTCAAGAAAAGTGCACAGATTGCACTTCCCTTATGTAATATGTTACTTAAAGTTTTCAACTGTTTTATCTAAATAAATAATTCATGAATGCAACAACACAGTTTAATACCTTTGTTCCCAATGAGATCTGCCATCGACAACTCAGCTGGTGTAATGCTAAACACATAAAAGTATGGTCATTATTTACTGTACAAATTCCCATTCGCTTTTAGAGTATTAACAGTCAATGCTGACTTTTATGAACACCAAGTGAACGTAAATTATTAAAATAGACTTCATTTCATATTCATATTGATGTTCATCAGAAAATAAAGCAGTTTCAATGCGTTTTTGCATTTCAAATCAAAGCAATTGCGTGCTCCATTGAAAATGAACAATATGCAATTATGATGTTATGGTTCAAAATGCCTGTCTTTAAATTCAGTTAAACCTCAAATAGAATGTACATATAACAGAATTAAACATAAAATTAAGTTCATTACGTTACGCATTCAGAATTATTTAAAATTCTGTCAGCCTTCATGCAGCTCGTTGCGTGTACTTTGCAAATGTACATTCCCGCCTCAGATATGGTATAAATTTCTGGGGAAACTCATCATGTAGTACTCAGACCTTTATATTGCAAAAGAAAACTATTCGAATAATGAAAAAATGCCGTCCCCGTGATCCCTGCAAGCCTCCCTTCATGGAGCTTGGAATCTTACCATGCCTTACCTATTTATTTACAAATCTGTAATATTTGTCAAAACTGACTCACTAAACGGCGAGAACATATATCCATGAAATGCTGATATTTATAATTACAACACACGTCGTAGAAATCAAGTTCATCAAGTCTCTGTGTCAACCGCTCACCACCAGAAATTCACATCCAGTACATGTACGTTACTTTGCAACGCACTGACAGATGACGTTAAACAACTGAAGTTGGTTCACAAATTTAATTAAAAGTAAAATATTTTCTACTGCATAACTGTTACATTTGTATTGTAAATTTATTTTTGAAAAATGCCTAATATGCTTGTCAGCTTCCGGGTCAATGACCCCCATCTTGATCCGATTTGGTCCTTTTACCTACATTAAGCAAATGCTGAGATGGCCCCTTGTTTTGCTTCTAGACGTAAATGTAGCTTCACAATGCGCACGTTTTGTTGCAAATAACTTTTCACTCGGGAACGAAAATGTCTTGTTTTATAAATGTTGCTAATCTCGCGCTTTTTTAAATGATATTTTTATTATTTATCTTTAACGTTTATTCATCCTTCAACTATTTATAATTAAAATGACGGGAAGGGATTCTGGAACTCAAGAAAACGTGCGCAGATGATCATATCTCCCATTCGTCACATACAGTTTTTACTGTTTTTTGACTAAATGAATAAATAATTGCACACGAATATTTTTAATTTAACGAATTGTTTTTTGTATATATTAAATAATGATGGAATTAGTAATTCTCAATAATATGTTTCTTAACTTGTCTTGGTATAACTTTATATGTTATATATATAAAAGCACTACCTCCGAGCGAAAGCTCATAAGTAGGAAATAAATATTATTATTATTGTTATTATTATTATTATTAAAACAAAACGCATGACAACTCTGACACAAATAATGAATAATGTATTCACTTTGTTTATAAATACTGTTTTAACTTATATACATATACACGATCCATTCTCTACTTCTGATTTTCCCTGGTCTTGCAACATGACATCAGGAATATGATCATTTTCCAATTGTAAAATTTAAGACGAAAGCATAAGTAAACACGAAAATGTTATTTCTGTATATCTTTAGTTTGCATTATGAGTCCCGTATTAGATTTTAAATATTTTACTTTAATAGCTAAAAACTGATAGATATAGATGATGGCAAGTGTCAAGTAAAATAAATACTAAGCGAATGCTTTCCTAGAACATTTACAGTTTGTCGAGTGGCCACTAGGTGCCAGCAGAGTCTGGCGCGGATCGTCCTGCCTCTGGGTGCGCCAATAGCGCCGAGTGTGCGGTGTTTTGCTTTGTTGGATTGGCGCGGGTACATCATTATTCCGCCCGAAGAGCAGCGAATTTGTATCGTTTCTTTTGAGACCCATCTGAAAAGTGCGTTTATCTAGAAATTAAAACTTCCAGCATTCTGAAAACTGATGAGTTAACCGAGAGAGTAAATAAAATATTTCAAAAGCCAATTGTTTTCGACACTTGTTGTTATCTGTATGAGAGATCGTGATGTATTTACATTGTATATGCAAGGATATGAAAATAATTTATTAACCGATGAATAGAAATGCTTTAGTTTTGAAATAGGAAGAGAAAATTATGTGAACAATACAACAATAATATTGCAATGAAGCAACATGTGGTGTGAGCTACTTCACTTAAAAATAAAGGAACAATTTTTGATTGTCAAGTGAAAGGGTTGCCAAACTGGAACAATAATTTCTAAACTATAAAATGTAATGGCTAACGATACATTTATTTAAAGATCACATGAAATTTGATCACTTGAAACAAGTTTGGGGGAACCAATGACACTGTTTTCATTGGTGTATTTATTCGGTTTACGAACAGTACTTAATCTGACAAAGATTTCATTTGTTTCCTGTTATCTCTTAATTTTCTATAGATTGCGGTCTGCTTGGCCCTCGTTCACGTTACGAGTCGTTAAATCGACGTTCACAAGCACTAGAAGGGCGCGTTCAAAAGTCGGACGGCGGGAAACAAATAGCATCCGTCAGTATCTGTGGTTAACAATAGATGTACTATTAGTATACATTTTGTTGTCTAAAAACGATTGATGAATACCGTCGTGGTTTCTTACCTTTTAAAAATTATAAAAGCAAGAAACAATTAGTACTTTCGTCTAGTGATGTTTATCCCATTTGTATTAAAGTTAAAAGTAATTAATTATTTTATTACTTATTAATTCAAAATTTGAGAAGAAATAAAACAATCGACGTGTTTTAATTTTAAGAAAATTTGTAAGCTTTGTTAATATTTTGTTTTTTATATAATTTGTTTGAGCATTCGATAAATACAAATCGAACTGTGCTTACTTATTTTAATAGCTCTTTTCATTCGTTTGATCTGTGAAAGGAATTTCAATTTCAGAGAAGTAGCGCGTTCTTCAACCTGCGACAGCTCCACTTGCGCTGACCTGGAGCGGCCGAACCCCACGCGAAATGATTCATTGATTAGTTGTTCGTGATTCCGGGAGCGATGACTGATTAGGTCATTAGTTCCGTAAGTGTAGTGCACGATTTCTTCTTTGGGCTGCGGCGCCGGCGGCGGGAGTCTTCCCCCTCTGAATGGGTAAGTCCGGCACCCACCTGGGGTCGGCAAGTGGTGTTTTCCCCAAGCGGGAATCTCCCACCAGCGGAGCAACACTCCAGCCGACCGATCTTCCAGCATGTGAGGTAGTGCATGTTAGTGTAAGTGTGTGTAAGCAAGGGATGAGGATAGCACAAGGAAGAGGGAAAAAAGATTGCGTTCGTTCCGTTGCCCTTTTGTTAGGTTACTGCTCCGGCATTCGACTGATGTTGAGAGGAGAATCCACGGAATGCTACCGATCAGAACATTCGGCCTCAAGAATTCTCCTACAGACAGTAGCTTGAAAGCTACTGTCGAAAATCCGGCCACTATCGGGACTCGAACTTAAGACCTCCCGGTCAGAGGGACTACAGTGACATCAGTTGATGCCTGAGCCCCCTCTCCCGGAAGCAGCGGACGGAGAGCGTGGAGTATTTCAAAGTTGGGCCGCCCTCCAACGCTGCGGCCCGGCGCGGCTGCAGAGTGCTTCGGTCGCTGGCGAATTGAGATTATAATAGTTGTGAGCTGAGGCCCCAGGGGGGCCAACAACCCGACATCTTTTGAGCTGCTGCATCCCGCCATACTCATATACTTGTCCGGTTCATTTCAAACGGCGCCTGAGACTGCCAGGTTACCGCAAAAACGCTCTTTTCGACCGTTTGTGTGTTCTTAAGACCCCATTTACTCCCTTCCTTTCGACGAACGATTCGGGGCGCGGGAGCAATCGTGCGCCTGTGCAGACGAACGCAGCGTGTCGGCTCGTGCTCTGCAACCCTCGTAAGCGTTCGTCGAAAGGAAGCGAGTAGCATTGCCAAATGATGAATGATGATTTAGATTGTTATATGGGATACATGGTGAATACGCACTTCGCTGCACAGATTTTAAAGCTGAGTTCCTGCTTGCAAACCATATAATATAGTACTGTAAATGTTAAAGAGATGACTCACGGACTGGGGTCGATGAGTCCCATACTACAAATACAAGGTGAAAACACCCGTGCTTTACTCACGATACCAACTCACACCCCTAGTGCTGAGCAGTTGTCGCCGCAACCGAGTGCATTATTTACTTCGACATTGGACTGTGTTAATTGAAGTTCTCAACGTGTAAACAATGATTAATATCGCGCCGCTTAAGAAAGAAATAAGTGTTGTGTAGGCATTTGAATGAGGTCAGTCATTCTGAATGTAAAAAGAATATCAGTGCGTTCCACTCTCTAAGAGTACGAGTTCATGCGTGGCCTCGTCGCTTGGCAGCGATGTTCGGCTGTGCGTTGCCGGTGAGATACAATCTGTGATAAAATAAATAAAGTGCTTACTGACCTCCAACGCCCCAGAACGAAGATTCGTTCCCGGATGCGGTCCGTGGATTGTGTGTGCGTGTGTGTGTGCGTGCGAAAGACGGAAAATACAGAGTAGCAAGATCGTACTTGTGACCTGTAATTAAATGCCAGGAAAAACGAAACCCCGGACAATTTCGTTCTATCCGAATTTCATATTCGATGAGCCAGGGAGGCCTGAAGTACGGAATAAATATTACTGTGATCGTTGTAGTGGCACTGCTTGGCGGCTAATAAGGGAGCCAAAATTTACTGGCAATACTAGAAGTCTATAGGTGCCAACTAGAAAATTCGCCCATGATGGAGGTGCAATGAGTGAAATTATCCGGGTCTTAGGACCCTGTTGTTACCAACAAACAAAATACGATAATCACTTAAAACGTTTTGAACGTGTGCCCATGTCGCTGAATCCGAAGTAGTATAGTAATATTTTATTCAATGTTAAGAATCTTTTGACAAGTATTGAGTTTTTGTACCTGTACACACTCGCCCAGCATACAAAATGGGAGCACAAGAAAATGTACACTTTGTTGACTTTAGGGTTTTGTCAAGTTCGAAGTTACTACAATGGTATGAATCAAATAATATATATCGCATTAAGATGTCCATTTTTATTCGCCGGCTAAGCAAGCTCAAGTCAATGGCTGTTTCCCTGAGTTTTGACTGTGTCAGTCTCGTAGGTGGCGTTTATCGACACTAGCAAAAGAGCGTGGTCGAATTAAGCCATTTTACGGTTAAGAATTCTAGTAGCTGCTCTGTTCAAAATTTTTCGTGAGTTCTCTGCAGCACTTTAACGAACGGGTCACGGACCGCACGCAATCTTTTGTTCTACATCCTCATACACATATCTCCCCTTACACCCGCCCCACACACAAACATACATATAAAAACACACACCAACACCCATTTCCTGGCAGGCTGGCACACTGCCCTGGCTGGGGCGGCGCCCGCTCTGGAAGAGAAGGGGCAACCGCGCCGGTCGACTTGGACGGCTGAGGTGGATCTCGTGGTCCAGTGCGGGGGCTGCCACGACTGACAACCACAGTAGATAACGCGGTCAGAAACACCAATGAAAAATCCATTCTCTTTCTCATGCACTTGCCCTTTTTTAGAAAATGTATAAAATACACAGAACGACCCGGTAAAAATGGTTATATTACAAGAAGAGAATTTTAGATACAAATATAACTTCCGGTTCGTCTTGAACATCTCGAACTTTCGACTTAGAAAGTGAATGTAATACATCTTAGGAATAGCTCCTGTAAATCAATGGCCAACAAATAATATTAGATCATATACAATAAGCTGCTTAGGGCTGAGGAAAGAATCTTAATTTAATTATAAAAAAAGTACTAAATGTGTTATTATAGTGAGTATATATGATTTGTTGCAGATGTCATGTATTACAGATACGTGGCGCAATTCCTCCGGTAAATTTGGGTAAATCCGGTTGGGTAAATTTTATTAGACTCATTTATATACACTTATACAAAGATTTTACAATTACTTTATAAAACTAGGAAATTTTCATAGTTTTCAGTGATGTAGCGTGACCTTCGTTGCGCCATAGCTCTTCACCCGATATAGAGCAGCCATCTGCGTTTGATTCAAGTTGTCAACTGCTCAATGAAGGAAGTCATATGAAAAAAGTGATACTAAACAGCACATTTTTTGTAATGGGCAAGCGATATTACAATATTACTTGAACTCCAAAAGTGATTCCAACCAGCGATTTTTTTCCACTCAGGGATTCGAACTCCGGTTTTCAGGTTTAGCTCGACGAACTCCGACGAACATTCGAACTCTGGAACTCAGGTTTAGCACGACATTCACATTTCCCCATCACCACCAATCTCCCAAGCAAACCGAACGTCCATCAAGATTTAAAAAACAAGTTGAACATTTGCATTTGCAATTTTAGAAAATCACAATTTTCATTGACATTATTTTAGAATCTGGTTTTAAATAAAAGACTTCATTAGCCCTCCCCTCAGGCGCAGCCCTCGCGGCCGCGCACCACGTGACATTGTGGCTGCGGGCGACGCGCGCCGATTCAGTTGCACAGGGCGCTAACACGGCAACGAGCGCGAAGGCGTAAGAAATAGACGTCCTTGAAAATGTAAAGTGAAAGAAAATTAGGAAGAAACATCAAAACGCAAAAAATAAAATAAAACTTCTAGTAACAAATTCGGGCAAATCACGAAACGAAAGAGATAAAACCAGAAAATCACCAACGAAAAGAAAGAAAAGGGGACGGAGAAAAACAACCATTCACGCATCAATAATATTATTTTCTCGCCAACGTTTGTTTATAAGGATTTTGTAATCACTTTACAATAAATCCTGCTCGAAAACGTTCTCTTTTTAAGTAAAACGTGTTAAGTGTTAACATGTTATGCATTGGAGACACCACAAATATTCATTTAACGTGTATACATTAAACATGATGAATTGAAATAAGTCGTAGAGACGCAGCTTCACTAAATCGTATTGTGCGTTAATACAATATAATGTACTAGCTCTCAAGCGATACGTATGTTTATTGATGGTACGTCAACCGTGTAATAAAATTATTGAATAAACTGCGATAATTTTGAACTAGTTTTTATCACAAGGTTATTAAGAAAATAAGGTATTTAATTCATAAAAATATGAAGAAACTGTGTGCTCATAAGCGCAAATCATCATCATATTTACTACCTCTAACCCTTCCAAGAGACATTGAGTATTAACGTCCTGATAAAAAAGTTAATAATAATCAAAAGAAGTAATATTTTATGTTTTACCTTTACAATATCTTTAGAAGTCATGCGTTGTTGTTAAATCTTAGGTGTCTTTTGGATGAGTTAAGTGTAATCTATTGGTCTGTTCTTCAAATTAACGATATCTCAAGATAATAACTGTGAAGCGGGAAGAATCAACAGAAAGATTGTCTTTAACACCTATCTTTCTTCATATTAGTAAATATTCATAACATGTACATGTGAAAATATTCATTTGTGCATTGTATTAGTACATATTACTCATACCGTCTCCTCTTCAAATCCTATTTTGTATTTAGTTTAAACTGTGTGATTTCTCTCTGTAGTAAATAACCTAAAAATATCAAAAGTTCACATTATTAATTTAGCGATTGAAAGCCCTTATGTAGATTACCGTACACCATTTTCTATTTTCAGCTCTGTCCAAGCAGACATATACAGCACCAAAGCATTTAAGAAGAATTATGGACGAGATGACACACAATGACGCAAAGCATCTCCAAGCCTCTTGAGCGGCGTTGAACGCTTTACGCTCAGGAGTAATCCTCCATTAAGAGTAACCAGTTGCGAAGAGGACCGCGAGATAACATCTCCTACGACGCGCTCCTGCGCCACCCCCAGCGGCCAGACTCGGGAAGCAATTACGAGAGGGGGAGGGTTGAAATAACGAATGTTTACGTGAAATCGATCGGAATTGAACCCGGCCCTCCTTGGTGAGGGGCGGGCGACTTCGCTCGTGAGCCATGAGGTGTTATCAACTTTTTCATGCGAATTACAACATGCTGCCTAGTCTTGCCTACGAACGTTGTATTCAAATATTTTATCACAAAATGTTTCAAATTCCTTCAAAATTCCTTCAAATAATACATTTATATTTACAAATTTTTGGATGTTTAGATTATTCCTAAGTTATTCTTTTTCTATTATTGCTAGCTAGACATTACGTTTGTTTTCTGCGTCTCTTTGCACTGCCATGATCCATGTCTTCTTCCTCTCTTTTCACCGCTCGCCCCAAGCTCAGAGCGCGCGGGCCTGCGTCAGTCTGCGTCGAGGGCCCCCTCCCGAGGAGGCTTACTGCCAGAAATGGCTGCTTTACTTCAATGAAATTATTATCATGAACGCCCATCATGTACTTACGAGTACATTTAATGTACATTAAGATGCAATAGTCAAAGCTTTATGGCGTTACCTGGAAGGAATGAATGAATGACCGTGATGGACTGATGATTGTGAATATATGATGTATTGTGATTAAACAGCCCGATATCGTTCCGACCCGATATCGTTCAAGTGTGCTAGGAGGGAAGTGAATGCCGGACAATAACACCGGCCTCCCGTCGCGCCTCTCATTTACAACCTTGAAAAATTGTGAACAATCCGTATTGCGAAGAAACATCAATTAATCAAAACAACAATTCAGTCAATTATCAAGATTCTCAACCGGTATTAGTAAATCCAAAAGCCTATGCCCTGGAGCAAGAAATAGATGTTCTGAAAAAGACAATTATACTTTGTGAAATAAACCAAAAGGGTCCAAGCCGATATGTGTAAATCGTCATCATGGTCAATTTTTAAAGGATGTTCTTACTTTAATACTAGACATTCTAATAATAAAAATTGATTAATTAATAACGAGAATCAAAATTTCAACTCAAGACATCCCTCTTCTCATTCTCATCTTCAATCTTCCTGTAATCAGTGATTTTGCTCAACGCCCTACAGTCGTTAAAGATGTAAGAAATTTCTCAAGACTACCTACTCCAATAGTGATTTTCAATCTCGTTCACATACTACGTAAAATTATACCTATTGATCACAAACATCATTACTCAGATAGTTAATGCAAGAATTTCCCAAATTCAGCAAATGTTGCAAACTATGTTATCACAATTTTTGAATAATGGTTAATAAATCTCTAAATTGGAATCTCAAAATCATCTTTAAGATGCTATCAATCCCTCTATTACAATATTAAATCTGAGCAAAACTTCAAGCCCTTTCCCAGAATTAAGACTCATGACAGAACACATTTTACACAGCCTCCATAATTTGCAATTATTTCAGTTTGTTATTACAAGCAGTCGCCTTTCAGATTTAAACTAATGACAATGTTGGCTTCATACTTTTACATATACACTATGTCAAGTGAATTAGCTGTTAATGGAGAACCGTCGAAAATTTATACTGTTATTATTGGTGTAAATACCTTGTGAAAAACCGTTGTAAGTCAATAACTGCCGATCGAGGTTAATAAATATTAAAAAACAGTCCGCTTCAAGTTTCCTCCTTCAAACCCCCTTACCATTCTTCCACCCAAGCCATCTATTGGCTACGGGTTAGTTCTCGTTGACATTTAAAATGAAATACTTATAGAAGTTGTCATTGCCAATAATATCATGACATCATCACATCATTTCAACAGCAGCTTTCGATGGCTTACACATTATCAGCTGTTGTTGATGGCTACGCCATCGAAAGCTACTATTGGAATATATAATATTGGAGTAATCCTATAATTATTCCAATTCATCTATCTCAATCCTGCTCTACTCCTTCCAACTTCATCACGTTATAATGTGACACAATGTTTTAAGCATATTTTCTTCCATTTCGAAGTCACGTTTCAACAGCAAACACACACACGTACACAGGATATTTTGAATACTAGTAAATTCCCTTCAGTTGTTCCAAATAAAGTTTCTGTTGGTTCTTATTTTTTATTTACATAATTTATCGGAACATATAAGCAGTAGAAAAAAATATTATTAATTGTTGAGTCTTCATCAGTTTTCAGAGAACACATTGATTTCGTCAAATGGCAATGACACTTTTAAGTCGTAAATATTTTTTTATGTTAGGTTATAGGTTACATTAGTTTTAATCACTCTGATTTAGCGAAATGATAAGTTAATGTAACTAATGTACAAATAATAATTTGTCCAATATGACTCAGCCATTGCATATGTGTATTGTGTAAGTCAATTCATCTCAGAATATTACACTTCTTCTCGTTAACTTTCTTGTTTGGTCCATTGTGACTACAAGTTGGCCGCGTGCCTCAGAACGCTACTACGTAGCGATATTTCTCTCGCGAAAGAGCTTAAAATCAACATTTGGAATGGGGATATCTGTACTTTACGTCATAGTTGGCGAAGGTTAGTGTTTTGGTTTGGGGGCTCACACACTGACAGTTTGGATAGCCTTCCCACGCGAGCTTAACATGAAGAATGAATGTCGATGAACTTGAGTAATTTATTAGCATGGATGGTTTTTAGAAAAAAGTAAATAATGAAACAATTGACTTCTTCTAGCTGCTGGGATATGGACCATCAATCACATATTAATGTCTTGCAAACATTATGTAATGACGAATATGAGATTACGTCTCTTAATTTAAAGCTAATGGAATGAACAAATAGTAGAAATCGTTATTTACACTTGAATTAAACACTAAAATAATATATATATATATATATATATATATATATATATATACATACATACATACATACATACATTTCTGTTTACCGATTGAAGAAGCAAGGTATCAGTTTCTCTTCCCGCTTTAGAACGGTCGGCCTTCCGATAAGAGCAGGTTGCAATTGTGTTTGAAATTATAACGAAGAAAAGTAAACCGTGCAAATCTTTCAGCTAACTATTGACAAAAACGTTTTTGTCAGAAGTGGGAATGGAACAGACGCTCTCAAAGCGGCAAGAATTCTCGTATCCTGATTAGACAGACAAGGATTCCCTTGAGACTGCAAACTATTAATAAAATGTTCTTTTCAGGGTTGGAATTCAAACCCACGACCTCAAAGAGGATCAGAATGTTCATAATCTCTTGACAAGCAAGGATTTCCTTGAGTCTAGTCCTTAGGCCGATGTTCCACTCTCACGACGCTTCGGTGTTTGCCGTCATTCTTTCTTGCAGTTGAAATGAAAAGCAGCATCGACGCAAAGAAGTCGTGAACTGAGTGAATAGGCGAGATATTTCGTGAATCTGCTTCTTAGACAATACGGGCACCTTTACAGAACGCAAGAACAAAGCCTAGTTTTCATAATTCTGCAATATTTTCTTTTTTACTGTATTACTATTAGCAGAGAAGGCGTGTACTTTGTTTCCATTTTTATCTACTTTTTTATGATGTGCTGTGTTTTATGGTTTATGCTGTTCATACTATATTTTGCCATTTATTGAAGTTCTCGTGGTTGTTACTCATTGAATAAAATTAAGACACGATTCAAAATAGTTTTTTCCTGTTTAGCAGAGACATAGGTACGTTCTCCAAAGCCCCTGTGCAGAAAGTCCCAGGGGAGACCTGCACTGCCATTGCCATCTCTATTGTCCTCAGTCGGGCCTTCCGTGCTTAGTTAGCTTGCATTAGTTCAGCTTGCATAATTGATAATTTTTTGCATTTCGTCATTATTGCTGGTTATCCTTAAAACATGCCTGTGGTGGAAAGAAAAAAGTCACGTATAAAACCAAAATAATTGGTTCAGCTTGAATACCTGATAATTTTTTGCAATTCATTTGCTTGATATTCTTAAAACACGCTTGTTGTTTGGAACTAACATGTATGATTACGAGTTTCTTATGACCCGTTTACAATAATAGAATTCCATAAAATCTCTTACATGTGTAAGTTAGTAAAATAATTTATTCATGATGCTAGTGAGCTCCTTAAAAGTAAATAATATTCCGGAAGTCACCTCATATATTTTCGCATATTTACAATTTAGTCTCATTTGAGCAAAAACTCGTGGCGTTATTGTTTTTCTAATCAATATACAATTTTACCAAAAATGAATGATCGGGGTCACACTTTTTCCAGAAAGTTCAGTTTTGAGTACCTTTAATTTTCTTTACAATGATTTAATATTTTCGTGAACAAATGTAACAGCATTTTTCATGACTAATGATGAAGCGATCCGCTCCTGTTTGTGCAATCTCAGACCTTTCCGCTTAACACCAGTTGCATTTCAAGCGCTTGGGTGTACGTAATGGTGACTGACATTTCTTGTTTCGCAGGGAAATGCGAAATCACTGTTTTACAGTTAAGGAGTCGCACACGCCATGACGTACGGCCGAAATATCGCTGGTATTTGTTCTTTAAATCGCTTTGAACATAGTCAGAGCTATTCTTACTTCTTCACAAACTCCAATAATCTCGATTTCGTCCAAAATGTCAGAAGCTATTATTCACACCCAAACATCTCATTTCTGCTGTGTGACGAGGGGCAGGGAACGAGGGCCGGGGGCGGGGGCGGGGGCAGGTCGGCCGCGCGGGCCAGTC
>BOPP01000043.1:1274287-1287058 GCA_017312745.1 Gryllus bimaculatus
TTATTATTATTATTATTATTATTATTATTATTGTCATCGTTAGCTGATCACACGCGAATATTTTGTAAGTCATATTGTTTTGGAAGTAAAAACTAAAAATTTTAATGTAAATGAACATATATCTCAAAATAAACGTAGATCCCAACACGACAGAGTTTTAAACACTTTTGACATAAATTAATAACTAAATAACTGTATAAATAAAGACACTGACCATTATATTATGTATTCCTGGAAGAATGGTAACCATTTTAATGATGCTTTAATCAGTTTATTAGCATGCCTATATGTTTAGACCCAGGTGAATATATTTCGTGGAATATCAAATAGCTAAATTCATTTTACACAGTGTTCGGGCACGTTCGGTCTGCATTTCCGCACGTCTATCGTCACCCATGTCACACAGCACCAGAGAGACAAAACATTCCAAGATCTAAATAAAGATCCAAAAATGTCTTAATTCAGGGAATTTGGTTTTGAAGGCCTAGGAAGATCCGTTTCCGAATTGTGCACATAAATGTATAAATCATAATATAATTGCTTGTTTAGAGGTAAATTAAGACATTTTGATTGAAATTCCAATAAATGTGTTCTTAGAATTTGCGTTTTGGAGTGTTCCCATATGAGAACAGCTGGACTGAAAGGGTGGGTGAAGTATAAATGTATATTTCTTTAGAAAGTTCACATACATTTAATAATGTAACTTAGTTATGAAGATATATCATTTTATTTTTGATGGAATAATTCAAAGCAGTCTGCATGCAGAAATATATTACATTTGAAACACTTCATTCTAGAATTTTTCTTGCATTGTCCATAACGAGATTGCATCTCTCCTTTGAAAAGGAAATTACCTTTATTATCATATCGTGTTTGATTTGTTACTCTCTTTTCTACACTTCCGACGAAACGATGTACCTGTCCAGGAGTCACTCTGTGACGATTTTTGAAGGACTGCGAGAACATTCGAACTATGACGGCCGTAGTACGGAATAATGGACTCATCTACACACAAATTTATGTAACCTGGAAAGTACTGCGCTCATTTCTTTTTCGTCTCCCAAAAAAACGTAATTTGTGCAAAGTGTTTCGATTTATATAAATTTTGATTATCATACACATGTTGATATTTCATAATTTTCGTGAATATATTTCGAAAAATTGCATTAGATATAGCTTTGTTATAACAGTCTGGCCTCTGTTCCATTCTATGTATTTGAGAATATCTGTTCACAAATAAAACGCCCAAAAATACTTTAATTTGATATTTAATCTTGTTGAAGATTAAGATTGCTGTCATCATTCTGAAGAGCATATAAGGTGGTATAATGACGTGTTATTTGATTTATACTATTTCTGTAAAATAACTCAAAAAGTTTTACAGTATTCCTATATCAGAATGACTAACACTAAAATAAAACTACACACTACTACATTACTCGAACTGACTCGGATCACATTCCGGGCTTAATAACCATACAACAAATACCCCCAGCGCACGCCCGAGTACCAAATCCAAATACGTTAAGAGTTGACTGTAAAAAATCCAAACGTTAACTAGCTCAACAATACCTAAATTTAAAATTCACTCCATCCCTCTAGAAATAGAGTAATCAATCATCAAACTAACCACTATAATTCACACCACAATTAAAGAGACCTAATTAAAACCAAAGAATACCAACAAAGATAAACGTAGGAAGAGAAAGAGTATATAAACGTGGAAGAGAAATAGTAAGTCTAATACAAATAAAAAACAAAGAAAAAACCTGCAGACTCTGGACACAACTAAGAACTCCAGGGCTAAAACTAGAACTTATCACACTAATGAGCATTGTAATAAATCAATCAAAAACTACAACAATCAGCAATTCCAAACACTAATCCAATCCCTAAACACTAACAAAATCCATTTGACAATTCACAAACAAAATATTAAGAAAAAGAATACCTTCCCTCACAAGACAGCTTCCCAGGAAAAATATACACACCTGCTGAGAACGCCGAAGAGCGAGCCAAGACCCTGCCAAAATCCGATACACAGAACCCGCAGCAAGAATAAATTTCCTTTCCATACATTCCTAAATAAAATCTCAGATCTCGAGCAAAAGTAGAGATATTATATAAAGATACCTCTACCACCCTAGAAGTAATGTAAGTTGTATTTTCAAATTATTAGTAACATTATTGTAAGTTAATTATAAGCAGTTATAAGCAACTATAACAAATATAGAGTTATTAAACATCAACACAAATTACTGTTACATAATCGTAGTTTGATTTGTTCGTACAAAATGAAAGTATAATGTGAAGTTCCTGCGGAAATTCTCTAAAAGCTATCAAAACTAAAGACATATATCCAGTAAAATCTCGAGAAATACCGAGAAATTGATTATGGCGTAGTTGAGAGTCGTATGGAAAATAAGTGTGGATTGTGTTAATTCAACGTTACTTTTAGGTGATTTGTCGCTATTGCCAAAAGTTATTTAAAATATTTCGTTGCATCTAAAAATAATATTTCGAGGAGTCGATGTGCATTCTGTATCTATCAGTAGTACGTATTGTCAGTAGTACTATTTCTCAAGAAGCATATCGCACCCTTGCAAAAAGAGTGACACACCCTTTTTGAGTTATTACTATGACATAGTTGCAGAAACGATACTTGACTAGTAATCAAGTGTGTTTCTATAACTTCACACTATGGCCTGTAGAGAGCTATATTGTGCATATGGCTGTGTCACTTTATGGCTGTGTCACTTTTTAAGAATACGAATACTCATACATTTCGTTTTTCATTCTCATTTCATGCACAATAAATATGCCATTAGAGTGTCAAGTGTCATATTGCACGACATTCTGCTAATCTGAAATGTATTGAAGGAAGAGAAGACATTAAAATAATCCTGGTACTAATAGAATAGATAATGAAATACTTAATGAGCTAAATTGTCATAAGAATGTATCAACCATAATAAAATCCTGCAATGAATTCGTGTTTCATTCAATCAACCAATTGTGGCTACTACCAGTTCTGAAGGAGATCGAAGATATTCGTATGGTGTTGCATGCAGGGCGGACAGCCCTATCCGCATGCGTCTAAGAAAAATGAAAGTTAACAACTTATTTCTCCAGTTCACAGTGACTATATTGATGAATTAGAAGACGATTCAAGAGAAGATCCAAATTTCACCATGTTCCTACTAGGGATGGGAGATTTAATCACGATTAGAACAAATCGATTATTTCATACGATTATCGAAATATTGAAATCGATTATTTTTACACCGATTAATGTACAAATCAATTAATTTTTCTGATTTTCAGCTCGATTATTTCAATCCAAATATTAATTTTCAAGACGAATAAAAGATGATATTACATCCCTACTTTTCAACTTTAGCAACGTAATTTCTCGTCTCTATGCAGTAATGTATGTAGTTAATGTTTATATTCGATATTGTTAATTATTTATATTATATCAATTTTTTTTGAAAAAAATAATAATTTTTTCGTTTATTAGAAGAAAATGAAAGAATTGAGATTTGTTCAATTTAGTTTCATTTTATTTGGGCAAAAACCGTGTGTAGGTACTCATATTACTCTCTACGTTAACCGTATTTCAATTGATAAACATGCTTTTTTGTGATTTCATCAAAATAAGAAACAAATTTACTTAACACAAAATGTTAATAAATAAAATTTAACATGACCGAAAATTGAAAATGATTTGCATTATTGTGAGAGGTTTTGTTAAAATAAGTTAAGTTAAATTTAAAGATGTTAATTTACCAATTAAAAATTAACGATATTACGGATTATTTAAAACGTGAAAAATTAAGCGATTATATAAGATTAATCTATAACTTCGGAACGATTAATTGACTATTTTTATAAATATATAATTATTTTTATAAGTATTTATCAATTGAAAATACTAATCGATTAGTTATCATTTAATTATCGCCCATCCCTTGTACCTCCAACGAATGTGGTTTTGAAAGTACAGAAGAAGAAATCGGGAAGAAGAAAGGGAAGAAAAGGAAACCGAACCCGAAAACTCAGCTGTTAGAAAGGGTCAAGTAATGAGAAACTGGAAGAGCATACGGATTCAAGAAGAAAACAGAATTTCCAGCAGGAGCAGTGCGTCCAGCAAGTGGAGCAAGTTGTAGACTTCGGTGGTGGGGTATCTAGGCCATCCGGGGTCTTAGCAGCACGCTCTGAAGAAGTCCACAATACTCTGGCCGAAGCGTTCGCCACCATGTCAGTGACGCGGCTTGTCCCGGAGTAGCCTAGATAACATCAACTCCGGCCGCGGAGGACTACGCTGGGAAAAAATTGATGACCAAGTTGGACAAGAAAATTTTGATAGCTCTTGGAATCTTGCGGATTTACAGAGCTCATTTATTTGATAACACGATAATTATTTTTTTTGTTTTCAGATTGGTTTAAGCGTATTCTACTCAGAATCCAACATCTCATAGATGAAAACATCATACCAAAGAATCATTACAATTCTTCTTATATAGTCATTCTCATCATTTGTTGAATATTCGAACTGTTTATTTACATTTGTTGAATATTCGAACTGTTCAATATAATTCAATAATTTTAGTGTCTATTAACTGTAACAATTTTGTAATGCTGAATGATATTTTCATTTTACTTATACTTCTGAGTTTATGAAAGGTTTTGTTAAATACATCTAATTTCTAGAAATGTAATGTGTTAGCAGCAATGGGCATCAAAAACCTATCAGTCTGAGTCTATTTTACTCAATGTGCGACTTAATTGAACTTAAAACATTATCAATAATGATAAATTGAACATTAAAATTGATCATTTTATGTCTCCTTTTAGAAGAGTGTCTGAGCCAATATTATTAACGGCTATAAGTTCGATCAAGGCACTACAAGTGATATAACTAAACCAACGAACAGTTCTTTGGGGTTAATGCTAAAAATAACTAAAAAACATTTGATCCAGGTTATATATCCATTTTCATTAGTGCAGATACATTTGTTTGTCTTAGTAATGTTTCATTATTGACACAAACATTTTCGTGATTTACGGAAAACGTGACATTTTGGGTTGTGTCACTTGTTTAACAAGTGTGCGATATGTGTCTCTAAAAGAGGGTGATACGTAACAGTAAAGTAAGAGTGACTGATGTGAATTACGAATTCGCGGGAATCCAAAATTACAATTTTCATATCAATTCAACAAAATAATATTTATAAGTTATTATTCTTATTTGAACTTATGCCAGTTATTTATTGGACTTTCCTGTCGTTTTTCTTTAATTTTAATAAATCGAATTGGCAAAAAATGTGTTATATATTGTGTTGATCGTGGAGCGGGCGTAGAATATGCAGAAGGCATAAAGAATTCCAAAATATTGCTCGCAAGGGTATTAAGTATACCATTACGTGTTTTGTTTCAAGTCACGCGCAGGAATGAACTAGTAAGCCAGAAAATAAAGAATTGCCAGACGTCATGAGTCCCTTTAAATAGACCGATCAAATTGGAATCTTTCTTGGCATCCTTTTGGATTATTGTCTCAAGGGGAACGCGCACATACTACGAGTATATATCTAGATTAAATAAAACATATGGAGTCCTACTTAAGCTACATCCTCTCTAAAAGTGAAAAAAATTCATTGTTTCTCTATAAATAAATACTAACACCATTAATAACTTTCACAGCCCCAAAATTACTATGTTCTACATGTTCCATACAGAAGCCCTTACAAATATTCCATTCCAAAATGAAGTCTTATGTACAATTATCACTGCCTCTTGGTGCATATTTAACAGACAACTACACAAAAAAGAGTAAGCGAAGCAAATTATCAATCACATTTCTTCCCTCTCGTTCCAATTATTTGTCAAACTTCAAAATGCCCTTACATCAGACATTATAACGTACGAAAAACCTGCACCGCTTCGATAAGAATCAAATTCCGTCCCCCAAAATATCTTCTTCGGCCCTCATAATCATAAGAAATAGTAACACTGCCTGTCAACCTCAACTTTTCTGATGCCCTTTCTTTGTCATCATCACATTAACAACATCCATCGTAGATGTTCCAGGTAGACTGTTCATAAAGAATAGGATTCACAGGGACTTAACTACAGAGGCTCAAACTCTTCGGGACCCTGTTTCCATCTTCATATTGTTTTAAATGTTTTGTCCCTCTACTCGCCCCTGAAGTGGAAAATTCAGAGATCCAGTTGAATAAATAAACTAATTATGCAACAACATCTCCACTTTCTCGTACTGTTTATAAGTATTACAATTTCCGACAGTTCAAGGAGTTCTACGAAAACGACACCAGTTCTATTTTTAAGCTTCCCTTCTTCTCTATCCGTGAAAACATAATTTAAAAATTTATACCCTTTTCGATGACCTTTTTTTTAAACATGCTTTAAATACAAGCATAATTACGCGAAAACTATTGGTTTTATCAAAACCTGTGCCTGACTTCTTTTAGAGATCTAATTTTTTTAGGAATGGTTTCATTTAAGCCAAAAAGCTCAACTTTTGAAAGAACATCAACAAATCAACTTTAAAAAACAACAAATTTCACCAAAAATGGGACCAGCATAATTTTTGCCATCTTTTGCTCCATACGAGAAAAAACTAAAAATTCAATTTGGAGCAGCTTTAAAATAAGTGTAAAAATTGCTGATATTTCATGCAAAGTCAAGCAAGAATTACTTAATTTTCGAAAAAATGTTCATGATTGTTTTTAAGGTGAGTTTTTTACCAATAATTTTCATTGTTCAATCATCATGAATGATCTACTATAAAGTCTGCACTAATTATTTAACTAATACACGAAGTATAACGGTTTTCCTTTCTAATTTTGTAGAAGCAACTCCTGCATTAACGGCGGATCTGAATATTAAATGATGTAATGAGAACTTCAGAATTTTATCGTGGTTAACAGCCAACCTAGTTTTTTGTCCTTCATTGCAACTTTAGCACTGTCTTATTAGATACAAAGCCTTCATTTTCCTTCCACAACGGCTCTTATTTCGTTCTCGGCATTTCTACTAACACTCAACCTTCAACAGAAAGAAGGATACTAAGGTGGGAGACTTCAGTACCTGCTTTCCACAATAGCCACAAATCCCATATTAGAGATATTGGTATTTACACTCAAATATTTTTCCATGTTTATATAGTTTGAATTCGATATACCAAGAATTTAAATCCACATCTATGTGTCAATGATGGGTGGAGGAACTAGTTTGAATCTTTCTGAAAATAGCGTAATGAAGAGTCAACTAATTCTGTCAAATATCCAGGTTCTGGGAGGAACACTTCACCTCCTTGTGAGAAGAGGTTCGCAGTGAAAATGGGCTAATGCCACCGCTTGCGCCTTCCGCCACCAACAAACCAGAGGAACTCCAAATAAGGAAGGGGCGCAGGGACGAAGGCACGCAGTGGGAACGAATGAGCTCTACAAGAGTCAGATAATCATCTCACTTGATTCTGCGCATCAGTTATGGTCCTTGGCGGTTTGAAAAAAATTAAGTGAATTAAATTTACATTAAATAATACCATGAAAAAATTATATCAAGTTCTTTAGCATATCGCTTTAATGTAAAAGTCAAACTTTTCTGAGAAGGTTTCGTGAAATGTTACGTCGTAAAAATGTGATGTAAAAATTGTAATTGGTTTACTGTGTCTTATGTTAGCAGATCACACCAGACCAGTGCAATAGCTTTACTGTCAACACAAAAATCCAAATTAATTACCTCGTTCTCCGATATTTCCCTTTTCACCTCCTACATTGTCAGAGAACAACTAGGCAATTCTATTTTTTTAGGTTAAGAATTATATATCTTAAAGAAATGATATCAGTAGTTTATAGATAACATATTTAAAATTATATTACATAAATTGTAATTTTTTTTAATATGTTAAAATTAAAACTTTATTTAAACTATTATTTTTATTTGATATTAGGTTAGCTTAAGCATTATAGGTTTAATATACTAATATATTAAAAGTGTATTCAGTAGTATGTAAATATTGTAATGTTCCTATGATTGTTCGTGTTGTGTATTTGAAGTAACTACTTAGAAAACTCTACCACCGGAGATATTCCATATATTCCTATGAAGTAAAATAAATATTCTATTCTATTTACCCACAGAAGCTAGCAGATGTTCAGTGCGAAAGAAATAAGTGCTATTTCCTTCATCGGAGAAACAATGATGCACTGGCAACATCTTTGACTTATATTCTAAACAAATCCCAACCGATGCGATTTTTGAACTTACAGATATATATGTTGAGCGAATTAAGAAACTGTTTCGTATTCGGATAGGATTGCACTGCATTTTGTCTAACGAGCCAGAGACAAAGATGTAACGAAAGGCAAATTGGAAATTTCCGCAATCCCCTCGTGTGGATTCTGTTCACGTTGGTAAACAGTTTCGTTTAAAAATATATTAAACGGCATTCAACTCGTGGGAGACGGAATGTGACGAGAACAATTAACGCACAGAATGAAAGAATTTTTTTTGACACCCACATTAGCAGAGAGCAACAGAGAGGCTGACGAGCCGCGACAGAAGTGCAGGCAAGTACCTTATCGGGGGAATTCTCTAATGCGTAAGTGGCGGTGCGTGGCGGTGCCGTTAGTGTTATTCTACTATAGCTACGATGTCACTAACGTGTTCTTATTGTAGATACGGACTGCACAAATTCAGGGTTACACAAAGTGATAAATTAATTAATTTATTTTAACTTCTGAAACGTAATGGTTATAAATAACGAGTTGAATTTGTTTGAGAAAAAAAATTGTTTTTCATGAACTTTCTGATTTCATTACCGTCTTCAGAATTATACACACCTACATGTGGTGCTATTAGCTTATTATTTGGAGTTGGTTAAGGTACTGCACTACAAAAATTTCCGAAGAATTAGAGCGTAATATTCGATAACATCTCATCGGCACTAGCTCGTCAGTGGATACAATTTTTGTCACGGAGCGACTTATCTAAAGAAGGAGAGCATAAAAGTATTGTGGAGAGTTTTAGTTGTTTGAAATATACAATATATTATGTAGCTGTTTAAAATGCGGCAAAAAATGTTAGTGCCGGGAGACTGTTTCCGATTTGCTACCGCAGAACACACTGTTAACATTGGTGGTGGAATGTTAGATTATGTTAGAGAATGTTAGATGTTAATTTATTACGGGGATTGAGAACTTTCACGAAAGGTGCATATCTGATATGAATTGAATTTGTTTCTCATACATGTACAAGTTATTTCACTTCATTTTTATTGCCATATTAAGGCAAACGAATAAGTGTATGTAGTTTCCTCATATAGTAAATTTAAGTAATAAGTGTGTATCTTACATTTTATCAATACATCACAAAGGACAAAGAAGTACAACAAAACAAGAAACACGGTTAAACAAAAGCAAGAAACTCTATGCTATATACTGTACTTCCTAACGGGAGTAAGCGAGATAACAGGTTCGCCTCCAGATGAAGGAACACATGCACCAGTAAAGCAGTGTGCTTGACGTTTATCACTGAGATTTTTTCGGCCTCTGCAGACATTCAGGCTGTCTGGTACTATTCACTTTTTCAGATCTTCCTTCTTTTAAATACGTTACTCTCACACACATTTACACTTAACTCAAAATAGGATAAGTCAGATGCCCAGGGAAAGGAGCGTCACGTACTCAAAAGTGTAATGCGGATCTCGGGCGTTGCAGACCGAAAAGCGTCTACAGTGAAGGAAAGTAGGAGGGCTCTCAGATTCCTCTCGGTAGTGTTCAGCACGTACTATGTACACATGCATAAACATTTTCATGAGTACTTTAGCATTAATATTTAGACGTATAAGTTGCTACAGATCATAATATTTTTTATCGTGCAGGACCTGCAATGGCAAACTCTTACTTCCGTACATAACATTATCAAGACCGCAAGAAGTTCAGATCATCATATACTAAATGATGCAATTTGACTGATATATTGGGTACTTGATCACAGTTGTTCAAAATTAATTATGTTTAAAAAATGGTCAGAGGATTAATTTCATTAGCAACTACAGATAAATTTTGCTGTTTTTGCGAGCCCTCATTTTTAACTTTCCATCACTTCTAAAAAACCGATCTAATCGACGACTGCTCAGCACTTTTTGAAGTTATGTCGCGTTACGTTGATTTAGAAGAGTAGATGTATGTCATCAGTACAGAATTTAGCTGCAGGGTGCGGAGACATGAGAGCTCTGATCTACATTAGAAATGACTCTCTTTACTTATGAAAGATAATCAATACCTGCGAATAAATCAATGAAGTTAATAATGTATATATGTGTCAATAGGTCGCTATAGTATATTATTTGGACAAACCCATTCACCTGACTACACTAGTATTTCTATGTGCAAACCCTGTATTAATTTCATGAAAATATTTTTGCTCTGTTAAACTTTTTAATAGTAGATATAGTATATAATTTTTAAAGCACTGGTCTCTTCAACGTTTTGAAACAAACGTCATTTTTCGTAACTATGAATGCATTTAATTATTCTTTGGAAAAATACTAATATGTAAGTCAGTATGTATAGTTATTTTAATTTATTATTTATTTTCAAGAGCAAGTTGAAAGCCAAATAATATTTCCAGTAATCGTGCAATGTTATCACACAAGACAGAAAGAATTCAATTAATCGTGAAAAAAGTAATCACATGTCTTAATATGTTCACATGTTTATAATCAAAAACAGGAAAGTATCATCACATAAATAAATTACATGCATTACTGAACTATTCACAATCACAGATATATTTATGTATGAAAGTGATTAAAATAAATAAACCACCTGCCATCAAACGTAAACGTTTTATCAAATAATTATCATCAATAATGTAATAAAATGACAATAATAATAATAATAATAATAATAATAATAATAATAATAATAATAATTAAAAAACAGGTAAGCCTTTATCTCGATATTGTCAGTAACTCACAAGATAACTTTTGAAACGGAATTATTTAATAGTGTTCTTTATTTTTGCACATCACAAGTCAAAGTGGAGAAAATAATTACATTACGCCACAAAAAAACTCTTTCGAGTAGTAACGTTTACGGAATGTTTCTCAAGAAATAGTGTCAGTGTCAGGAAATGTTTATGTCTGGGATATTTTCACGCGAATCACGCAACATGACTCTATCTGGTTGGCTTTCAAAGATTCTGCGCCTGAGGGACAACGTCCCGCAAGCTCAAACCGGAAACTTGGCTGCGTTTCAACGAATTCCCAGAATCAGATGTACTCGGCGGTGGCCAACCTAGGCCTCGTGGACAGCGCTGTGATCAGCGGCGGAAGCCCTACTGAAACATTTTCAAGAAACATTGACTAGTATTTTGCGTACACATGCCTTCACTCATATGATTGTAGCACCTGTAATATGAGTAATTTAGAAATATTCTGTACACTTATACCGATATATTATATTTCTTCTTATGATTTCCGACGAGTTTCCGATTATTTTCCATATAATGTGCATTTTTTCGGAAGAGTTTTTTCACTACTTGGTCAATTATTTTTTAATTAAATTTCAGTTTTCTCCAACCATTTATTGAAGTGTATCATCGAATGTTGTTATTTTATTACACATATTATCCACTATTTTGCAAACGAAAAGGAACATACACGTAACTATGTTCATCGAGAAACTTCAAAATCACTTAAGGAAAGAAATTGAGTAATACTTACTATTGTTATGCAAGTACAATAACATGTGAAAATATGTTTATACTGGTACTTGTGAAAACGTTTGCTCTTCAAAACGGAAAAATTAGAAACCGCATCATATTTTGCGATAGCGTTATTAGATAACTAAATTTAAAGGAATCATTTAAGTCAGTTTCAGTATAGATATTGCGATTAATTATTCGGCCCTCAGGACATTCGTTCACTAATTTCACACGAGAAGAGTTGAATATGATGATTCCCTTCTCGATGCTACCAAGAATCTTAGTGAAGAAAGTCAATCAGATTCTCGCATTTATTTGCAAGAGCCATTGTCAAGTACACTTCGAAAATAAAGGTATTTTAAATTTTCTCACACACTTTTTGGTTACATTTTAACCAAAACTGTAAATCGGTTTTCATTTTCCCCTTTCTAAATATTTACGTTTATACAACGTTTAAATCAGTGTAATCAGAAGAACTATAACTTTGTCAACGCACAGTTAACCAGTCAATAAATAAAAATTTCCACAATGAAACTGCACTGCCAGATCTGTAAGAGTACTTTATATAAGTAATATCCAAAGAAAAAAAACTTTGTATTTAATAAAGGTAGATTTTATCAGTTTACTAGAAATGTTACGTAAGAATAAACCTTTTTAAAAGAATTAGAAGTACACTGGTCACTAAAAAGACCGAGGAAGTGAAAAGAACTAAAGGATTCCTCGGCTGTCGTTCCTTCTCCACCCGTCATTTCCGTCAGCTGTGTTTAACAACACACTTCCAGGAGGAGAAACCGATTGAGCTCTTCATTCACAGAAGCGATCGGGTCAGTGTGTCGCCCACCGTGAGTGCCACTGGACAGCCGGAAGTCGTTTGGCCCTGGGAGGCGCGTAGCGCGCGCGGTGGCGGCTGCCAGGAGGCCGATGGGTGCCCGCCGCCCTCCGCGCCCCCCGCGCGGTGCTGCTAAAAATACGAGGGGGATTCTTTTTGCGCGAAAACAGGGCCCGCGTGGGCGGCCGGGTGGGGGCGGCCCCGCC
>BOPP01000043.1:1298165-1356594 GCA_017312745.1 Gryllus bimaculatus
GCTCGGCGGCGGAGCCTGGGCCTGGGCCTGCGACAGCCACAACGCAATCAGCTGGCGCAGGCTCCCGCGCTAAGGATCACCAAAAGGCTTGAGCGGCCAAGGGCGAGGTCGACGACCAGGAACAAATGAAAGACGTGGGAGCACAATGGGGTACGGACAAATCAAAATTGCCTCCATGGCGGGGAACTCGCACTATTTCCAATCAGTAATAAACTGTTTGATTAGTGTTTCTCTGAGAATGTTACGGATACCTACAATGAGTATTCAGATTAACATAATACAAATTGTTAAATTTCTGCGAAAATTAAATGTTCAGACCAGTAAATATGAATTTCCACTAGCTGAGAAAGAGAGTAAGTATTTTAAATCCAAAGGTTGAATACCATTCACTCGAAGTTAAAGATTAATGATAAAATGGAAAATAACACAATATTATATTAGATCCTGGGGCTTGCATAGCCTTCAATAAACGTACAAGTATATTCCCAGCATCCAAAGATTTATTGTTTTCTATTACCTATATTTTTCCCGCAAGTAATGCCTAATCAATAAATGCAAGTGGTATCCGCGAGGATAGTGATTTCAGTCAATATTCATACGTAAACGAAGCATGTGTTCTCTTAGCTATTTTCTTTTACAAAGTGCGCCTAGTGGAAAACTTTCAGTGGTGTCCTAAAAATAATAAACATTGATGATAAATCGTGGAAATAAGCGAAACGTCTGAAATCAATGATAGTCACAGCACTGTACGTTTATGCTCTATAAACTACTGATTATGATACACGGCAATGAATTCCCCTTGTTATTTTTTTGTTTTTACATTGATATCTTTTGTTAGCATAACGTTTTATATTGCAATATATTTCATTTTTCTTTCTAATTATATTTTTAAGTAATATTTTATACATTTGCTGCTTAAATAAAAAATATTAATATTTTAATGCCAGATTATACAGCGTTTTCGTGTATTCTAGTTCAAATTTAGAACAATTCAAATTCTAATATTGATTTTTTTAAATAACTAAATATGTATTTAAAAAATTATATCTGTATCATAAACCAGCTATCCAATATCCCACCAACAGGTCATTGCTTATCAAGTGCAGTGAAAATAATATGATTGAATATGAAGTTAAATGATTATAGAATGTCGAGGATAGAAACACAAGCATGTATAATATTTCACATGCGTTTTCTAAGATGTCTATATGTCTAACTATAAGTACAAAAAACATAAGTTTTTAAATAATCGATACTCTACGGTTTAGGCAAATGTGTTGTTCACAAATGCAGAGAAGAACAGACGATTAAAAAAATACTATTTTGGTATAAAGGACCCCTAAAACATGCACAGTATCTTCGGCCAAATATCAAGAACTATTTATCCTGCATCACGTACCTTAAAGGCGATTAAAAATTACATTTCGACTCGCAAGGTGAAATTTCTATTATCAGTGATGATGTAAATTCAACAAAAATGAATTCGCAAATATTTCAAAACGAAATTATTACAGAAATACAGCACTGGCAAGTGGAAAACCCCGATGCTTACATTCTCCCGTAAAATTTAATGCATTTTACGTATTTGCTGGCTGAAATTTCGTTATCGCGCGATAGGGTAAGCATAAAGTACAATGTCAGACACTCTAGGCCGTCAGCGGACGGTAAAGAGAACGGAATTTTGAAACATCGCGTGTCGCGTAGTCCCAAGGCTGAGTGCGTCATTTCGCCATTACCCCGGCATCATCGCTTGCTTTTTGATATTTCGGGACCCGTCAATTGCTGTAGTCAGTAGTGTCGGAAGCGTAGTGAATGTTTTCTCGTGGGCGGTGGTAGTATGTCTCCCTTGCTGGAACCAGAGATCCGACGCTGATTTACACGGCGGCTTGCGGGGGATACCCTCCCGAACACCCATCTTCACCGGGGCACCGCCTCAGTTGGACCCTCTCTGGACTGGTTTTTCGACGTGTTTGGTAAGTGCGTGTAAGTGTTAGCGTAAGTGCAAGTGTATGTAAGTAATGGACAAGAATAGGGCATGAAGAGGAAGACGCACGCAGTCTGTGGCCCGCATGTTGGGATACTGATCAGAGCAGTCGGCCGTTAGAATTGTCCTCTGGGCAGTGGCTGAATGCCCCCTAGTTATTTAGCTAGTGAGGAAAATTCGCTTCCTTCGGGACACACTCTAGCAACGTTAGTTTCGCTGCAACAATGCTGGCTCTGAACCGAACCAATATCCTTTCCTCGCGAAATACAGCTGTAATTGCTGTTCTAGAGTCTAGCTGTGCGGCTAGCATGAAAATTGAAATCTCCGCGCTTCTAGTCGCCTCTCATATCCTGTGTAGAAACCATACATAATTCTAAACAGTCACAAACAAAACAGTCAAAAACAAAAATTTCGTACAAAGTGGATGAACATTTACGAAAAAGCTAACAAAGCTAGACAATTTGTTTCCAGTAAAATCTTGAGAAATTTTAAAAGTTAGTATGGTGTATTGAAAGTTGAACGAAAAAGTACAGTGTGAATTCAATAGATGAAGCGTTACTTTTAGGTTATTTGCACCCATAGCCAAAAGCTAATGAGAAGATTCCATTACTTCAAAAATACCATTTTGTGCATGGTAGTGGTGAGAGTTCAACATCTATTGATAGCAGTGGACGTCTTTGATCATGTTCTTCCATAGACAGAATTTAGGTGACCCATCGAGATGGCTTCCATAGTATTTTTCCACTCTTTTCGATTCTCTGCCTTCCGCATTGCTTCTTAAAGGCCCATACCAGTGATGGTCTTGCATTCGTCTATCCATCTCATGGCTGCTCTTCCTCGCTCTCATTTTCCTTCGACTTTACCTACAACGATCCGTTTTTCAAGCCAGGTTCAATTTTTTCGTTCCATGTGGCCTAGGAATCACAATATTCTTTGTTTGCGGATGACCTCCAGTCTCTGTTACAACTACTACTACTACTACTACTACTACTACTACTACTACTACTACTACTACTACTACTACTACTACTACTAGTAGTAGTAGTAGTAGTAGTAGTAGTAGTAGTAGTGGTGGTGGTGGTGGTGGTGGTGGTAGTAGTAGCAGTAGTAGTAGCAGTAATAATAGTAGTAGTAGCATCAGTAGTAGTAGCAGCAGTAGTAGTAGCAGTAGTAGCAGTAGTAGTAACAAGTAGTAATAGTAAACATCAGTAATGAACTAGTAATCCATAAATTAATACACACGTATTACATGTGAGTTTTTTGTAGTGAGATGTTGATACTCACTCCTAATAATTATGATTCCTACGTTACTGCTATAATTATAGACATCTATATTGGCTGATAGTATATTCTTCAACGACCGTGTAATAATGGCTATTAGTAATGCGTTAATGTTTACGACACACGGAACGAAGAAGAGAGTATAGTAATTTCCACAGGTAAATAATAGCCATTATTGAGGACGAGAAGACTACATTTTCTTTAAGATCTTTAAATATTCAGAAAGAAATTAGAACAGATATTTGTTTTATTTGAAATTCATTAATACATTAATTATATAAATCAAAAATTAAGTAGATATGTTCAAACTTTAAGAACACGAATTACCTACATCGAACGCTTATATTATAAAATACATAAAACGGCTGAATTTATTTTCTTACAAAATTAATGGTGAAATTATTGCAGTGAGAAATATTTATCACTGATTTTGTTACTCTTCATCAAAATTGACATCAAGGGTATGTGATGATGTTGGTTAGGTGTCTTGCAAGTTGTTCTACTCCGCAGATTGCGATATTTTTTAGTGTTCATTTTGTTGGTTATCAATTAATGTGGCAGATCTACGTAAACTATGACCAGATTTGCATTCGATAACTTAAGAATGAAGCTGTTTCTTTTTCCATAAGTTCAAATTTAAATACGATTTTTTTTATCTTTCTGCGTTGATAGTGTAAGCTAGTGGTGCTGGCAAAGCACATACTTTCTCGCATTGTTTCTAAAAACTCCGCAACATTGTTGTAGCGTTATGGGATTGTGCAACCCCATAACACCACCGTCTCATATGTGTGAATACTACGGTGGCAGCGAGGATAACCGGCGCGTAAGGCAGAGGTACTTAAACGCGCGGCCTGGTATCCGTCGCTCGTACTAAACGAAGGCGAACTAGCGAGCAATATTTTCCTTGTGAAGGGTTGAGAGGGGAAGCAGCCCCACCACTGAGAATTTCCCCAGGCGTCGGACGATAAATACGCGAACCCGAAAGCGGAAGCTCTTTTTTTACCACCGATCGCCGAGTCAGTAGCATTTTGATCATCGCTCGCCGAGCCGTCGCTCGCTCGTCGAGATATGGGTAGCAGTGTTCCAGCCGCGATACAGTGGCATTGAAGTAGCTTTTAGTCGACCATATTTCACTCTTGATCACTTCCATGCTTGATTTATCCGGCAAGCGATTCTTTTGTGTGCCTTCCTTTTAGCCTTCTATAGACGTTTTGGTTTCTGATTAATTCTTTTGTCTACTCCCCGCTTAAGAATTAAGGTGTATCCCTTCTTTACCGGACCGCGGTCGAGTTCGGACGGGCTCAGCAGTTCCGCGACAGACCGTCTTGCCCCAGAGCAGTATTGACTCACCACGTTGTTTTTTTTTTTTTTGCCGTCCGCAACGAAGTCCAGTTAAGTGATAGTGTAAGATACTGCTCAGCTAGTGACGTCGATCACACCGCCACTTACTGAATCATAGACGTTAGTGTTACTAAAACGTATGTTCCTCAAAATCCTCAAAATTTATATAGTGAAATGTTCCGCCATACACATTCTAATCACCCAGGAAAAATGGATAGCCAGCAATGAACTCCATATCCACAGCGAGCGCAACGGGCGCAGTCAAAATAGACAAAAGAGTCAAATGAGTCAAATGAGTCAAAAGAGTCAAAAGAGTCAAAAGAGTCAAAAGAGTCAAAAGAGTCAAAAGAGTCAAAAGAGTCAAAAGAGCTCTATACGAAGGAGCTGGTTGCTAGCTCATCCGAGCCATTTGAACAATCCAATGCCTCCTTAGTTAGCACCTAACAGAATTAAAGAATCTGAAAATGAAGCTTAGAGCACAGGCATCCACAAAATCGTGAAATACTTTATCAAAACTCAGATATGCTACGTCTAAAATGATCCACGCAGAGAACTACGCCTACAAAGAACCGGCAATTACAGTAGTATTTCAGAATGTGAATCTATTGATCACAGAATTTGAAGTTATCCAAGAAATTAAGAGAAAATTCCTACCTCGAAATTAATTCAACAGGCTTATCAAGAACAGCGCTCCAGTCCCCGTTGTAGCAGCTGTATTCAATGGCCCCACCCAGTTGAAGTCTCAATCGAAAATATTTTAACTATCGATTAAATCTGTGACGTATGTTACTGATCGATACTGATCGAAGCAAAACCTTTGGCCACACTAATTTCAATTGCAACCACAAGTTGTACCTATTGTTCCTCAAATCATTACTCCAAATAAAAGCCAAAACACTAAAAGAAAAACTGTAAAGCAGACCCAATTAGGAAGTCGATCACACCTCTTCCTGTCCCAACTACCACACCATTAGAGTTCGTACAACAAACTCCATCACCAATAAAGATCGCCATCTAAACCCCACACCTCATGCCCCTCAACTTGCATCCACTTCACCTCCCAGTCACTTTCCCTGCTCTAATTACAGAAACTCTGTAACTTCACACATATTAATTCTTCCTCCCGCACAAACCTCCTTTGCTTCAACCTATAGACGCCCCCCCCCAAAGCACCGCAAATACAAACCAACAAAATATCCCCATCCTGAGCACTATTATTGAGGCCATTCATCACATCCAGAATAATCAATTTCATAAATCCGTTTATCCCTGCCATCATTTATTCCATTCGAAATTCCGTATTCTGAATCCTAACTAACAATAATGTCACTAAGTAATCAAAATAACGTAACGTTTATTAATTGCAGATGACAATTAAAATCAAGAAAAACGAATACAATTTTTTCACACATACGTTGCTGATGTGGCATGCATAAGTGAAATTTTCTTGAACTACACAAATAGAATCTCCTTTAACAATATACGATTTACCCACAAGATAGGACCCTACACCTTGGTGGAGGGTGCTAATAGTAGCAGTTAAATTCAAGCAAAACCACTACATCAAACTACCTTCAACTAGAACGTGTTCAAGACAACGAAAAATTTAAAAAACAAACATGGGCAGAAGTAGCAGTATATAAATGCCCTACCTCCAAACTAATTTCTAACAATATCAGCAACATTTTCCTTTCATCAAACAACATAATGCTACTCGGGGATTTTATTTCTAAAGACAATTTGTAAACCCAACACGGGTGATGGCAAAATACTCGCACTCCTCATCAATCATCTCTCATCAATAATTCAACCCTTAAAATTGTCACCAACCCTTGAACATACAAATTACTTCATGGTGGAACGTGGAACTCCTTGACTGAAACATAAATTCACCTTTGATCTCGATTCTGTCCAAATCACTGTACTGTTCTCCCACCAATTCCCTTCCCATCACACACTCCACCCAGGACTAACTCACTAAGAATAACCTGGTCAAAATTTCAAAAAAATGTAAGATTTTTGTCACTTAAAATAAAAATTTGAAATATTCACTGGGAAAAAATCAAGCCATCTCGTACTTAAACGGCTACATTCATAAAGCAATACTTAATTCAGAAATAAAACTACCTTTGAGAAAAAATGAAAGTTTATACGAAGCTCCCTGACGAGATCCTAAACATTATGTAAAATATCTACCATTAAATCTGAATTAAACATCAACATATTAAAATTATTGGCACAACAACCGCACATACTTCCTCGCATTAATAATAACGGCTCCGCAATATTGTATTTTGTACATGAATCTGCAAGTGTTTCCAACCGGTCGCATACTCACTGGGTCGACAATTAAAAAGTATAATTGTCTCTCAATTATTTCCAACATGCAATTTTCGAAAGTTCCAAAAGTTCAACGAAAATGAGACCTGCACCATTCTTTAAGATCCCGTTGTTTTACCTGTGCAAGACATTGCAAGAAAAATTTGGAACGTTTTTTGAAAAAATGTGTTTTTTATAAATGCATTAATTTCAAAAGCAAATTACGCGAAATCTACTCGTTTTTCAAAAAAACAACAACAAATGTACATGGCCAGTTTTAAAGTCTTGTTTAAGGCAAAACTATTTACCTTCAACTTGTAGTGCAAAAGTGCAACAAAAAAAAAGCTTTTTGCAAAGGAAATCAGCTTTAGATTTTGGCTGTTATCCCTCATTGCCCCCTTCGTGAATGAATTCACTTCTTGCCGTGAGAAAATGAAGATAATTTGAAAAACTATATTACACAGAACTCTAGATGTGCACTGATAGCGAAGTTACATTTATGTCCACATGCCAAACAGGGGGCCATTCTATAAAACAAGGAAGTTCTTACGAAGTATGAACGAAAATGTGAAAATCAATTTTAGACTTTGCTAAGACACTACAATAACATATTATATTCTCTCAGCATTCAAAACATTTCATCTGGTAATGCACGAAAAATAATATTGAATAAACAAGATGTATCCCCTTTTTTAGTTTCCACCCTGGAATTCGAGTTTTTGTGCCGAGAATTTTCCGATGCACGATTACAATACCGTCTCTTCTTAGGATGTGAATGGGAGAAAATTACCATTCCCCCTCTGAATTCTCAGACATGTAAATCATACACTTCGTACTAAAAACCAGAAACTGAGCTACACTGTAAAAATCTCCCTCGCAGAACTAGAATAAGAAACGACTTACCATTTCACATTTTTGTCATCTCATTTGCTGATCAAAGTTGTTTATAGAGGTTTCGCAATAGAATTCCTCCACCTTTTTAGATTGAAAATATTTGAAGAAGTAATACACATTACACTAAGCATACCCTATATATGTATAGTTCTCAGTAATACTAATTTATGGAAGCCCAATTAAAATAATAAAAAGAGTTGGATTATTATTTTTACATAACCGTTTTCATCTAGGAATGAATATAGCTTCACTTTTTCTAGCATTTTTGAGTTCGCAATATTCTCGATATCTTCCAGCAGGGCACGACAAGAGATAGCCAAAATTTGTAAATTATTGGGCTTTGCAAATAGTTTTTATTATACAAAAGTGAGTATTTTTATCAATTCATGCCAATAAAATTTTTGCCATATGTATTCATAATTCAATTTTTACATTATGCACCGCGTTTAAGCCAAGGTGTGTCGAGTAGGTTATGTGTAACTCCTTGAATCAGACTTTAGCTATGATTTACTCAATTAATATCTGCGACACTCTCAGGGGTGGCTGTACTGGACTGATTTTTATGTCAAAGCAGAACAATTTTGTCTAATCTGTGCATATTGAGATAATAAATTACTGCAAACAATTGCAATTTAGTGAGGCTCATGCACTTTTCATCCGAGCTGCTTTTCTCGCTGAATCTTGCCCGGCGCGGTTTCTGAATGCTGCTATTGTATATAGTATATAATTGTATGCGTGAAAGTGATTTTAAAATGCCCTCTAAGTTCACGTCGACCAATATATTCTATAACAATTTGTACATAAACCACAATATTCGAAACGCCATGGGTTAGATGGACTGCACAACTGCTGGTACAAAAATCTGTAATTATCATGTGGAGATTAACGTCTAAACCATTAGCTGAATAATCCCGTAGAAACGCTATACTTTTTGTGTAAATTTGACATATATGTATATGAAACCTAAAAGCAGTCCTAGTACTGAACCTACGAAACACTTTCAATACTTCCAGTCCCTTATATACCCTTGCATATATAAATTCATCACAAATTGTTTATAAATAGCTTTAAGGAATACTGCGCAACATATTCTAAGAAGAAACTCCGAAAGAATACTGCATATGTTCCCTTGAATGTAAAGAACAACTTATCATTATTAGCGTCATCATATAAGAAGCATATAAGAAGAAACGGTTGTTCACCTACTGCATTGATTATAAACATGTTTATTGTTTCTCATGATTGGCTATCCTACATATGCCATTTTGTCGTATTAGCCCCACGATAACGAATCACATCTATCATGGGCAAATGGAAGACTACTATTCGTGTCAATGCAAAAAATGAACCAATAATCAATAAATTAAATATAAAACGTGGCGTCTGAGCTCTTACTGGTTCTGCCTGTCAATGAACCCCCTCTCGACACTCCTGTACACTTCTACACTCTTTGCTCTTTGATGATTTAAAACTCGGATTTGAACTAAGACACAGTAAAAAGTTTCAGATAACCAACTCAGCCTGTAAAGATTACACCGACCTGTACTCGGGCACGATTCTTGGACAGAATATACAGATAAAACTCACTGAAAGTTATGTGTTACTCACCAAAGGTCTCCAGAGATAAACACGCAATTGGTAATAGATAAATGAAAAATATAACAATTGCAAAAGGGAAAATTCACTAGTGAACTCACACATGAGACTGTTTTGTGGAAAGAAAGATAATACTAGCTGTCTTTTAGTGAGTAACAAGAGCATTTGATTGAGTTGTCAGGAACAAAATTTGGGAAATTATAAAAGATATAGAAATCTCACAACATTTACAAATTACGTAATAAAACTGATTGCCGGAACTACAACCCTCGCTCTGAAAGACGGAGGAATTACACACCTTCGTGTATCCCAGGGAGTTAGGATTGCGCATCTTCAACACTACCCAATACTGAAAACGACTTCCAAACAACTAAAGACAGTATTAAAAACTTCCTTCAACCGTTGACACCTCAAAGGTTGCATCCAATTAATATGCAGTATCAATTATCATTTTCTCTACTGGAATTCTTAAATAGTCCAAAACCGGCAACGGAAACTCGTAAGAGTTCAAATGACGTTTCGGTTACCAACATCCAAAACGCGTTTTCCAATTGCGACGCACGAGAGGGGTTAAGGCGATTGTGATCATTTAAAGTGAGAAGCTACAATGTGATTGCGGAGAATGATGGCAAATAGATATCCTCTCTATCTCAAACACGATGTGCCAATTGAACCGTCTCTTTTGCACCAAGAGATTCCTGGAAACAGAACGCACTCCATGGCGCATATTCTACTGCCGTTACCAATAGGTTTACACATGTCAAAGCATAAATGTACAATTACCAAAATATAAGATATATGTACCCTGAGTGCGAAGGCTTTGAAATCGCAATCCAAGACCTGACGATTCCCACAACACGAAAAATGTATTGAAAGACAGAAACACTTGATAATTGCGGTATATGTGGCTGAGATCTTGAAATCATATCAGGTTGTAGTGCGTTAGCTCCCTCAGACTACAAAACTGAGACACGATCAGAAGAGTCGCCTATGCTCCCATCGTCCATTCTAAATTTAGTAGGTAATACGGGCAATCAAACACAGCATACTACCAATATCAGAAAGGATTTAAACTAAAATATCAATATTTAAAAGTGGATACAGATACGATTTTGAAAAATAACATGGAATCAATTTAATAAATTCAGTATATAAAATATATGCTAAAATATTAAGAGTTGAGGCTATATCAGCGCATATGATAAAAAATATATACCGTGAAGGTCAACAGTAATACTTCTATTTTCGGTGGTTTTAAGGTTTTGATAGCAACAAAGTTGCAAGGAAAAATCTATTTGAAGTTTTACTGTAGTTACCTCCAACTTTATTAGCGCTTATTTAAACTTGTAAAAAGAAGCCGTAATTCTTATTTTATAACGAAGGGAACAGATAAGTTTTTCTTTCCTCCAGTAAAGTACAGAAATTGTGAGTTACGACTCTTACAGAAATCATAAACAGGGTTTCTTTTGAAGCCCAGTTTTATTTTTTTAAATTATTTTTCTAATTAAGTTACTTTTTCAATATTTGAGAATTTAACAAACCTGTATTTATAGCATTCATAGACATATAAGGAATACACTCTAGGAAATTATAAAAGAAAAATCACAAAATTTCTATTAAATGCTATATGAAGTCTAAATGCTGAAATTAAAATTAAAATAGAAGTAAATGCGTATTGAAAGAGGCAAATATTAACCAATTTGTCGCAAAAGGGCGCCCTTTATCTTCCACAATATTTAACCATTATGTTGATGATGTCATCTCGCTGTAACATACTAACAATGCAATTTGATCTAGTTATATATCTTATTTTTCTGAACCTCTGTTAACAATTTTTGCGATAGAAAATCTCAACTTTCACTTCTCGCATTTCTGCTCAGTGAAGGAGTTTAGGGACTTTGCTATCAAGCACGTATTTCATCCGGGCTGGGGGTTCGAATCCTCCCAAGGCATGGACGTTGCGTGTAGTGGCATGGTGTGCATTTCTAATAGATCGTGTTTCACCCTTGAACGTAATATTTCTCACCTGCTTGTTTTGAGGAAGAAGTCAGGCGGTCAATGTGCGGGCCGCATCGTGAGTACCATCTGGGTGTGGCCTGGCTCCCTGCCTGAAATGCACGTCGGAGTGCGATGGGCTGGCGAGTAATACTTGCCCAGTGTGTTATGTACAAAGCCCTTTAAAGTCTCACGGGTAATATTGGCATGATTTCTGGCCAGGTGCTAAATGTGCGGGCCGCAGCGTGAGCTCCATGCACAAAGCCGTATTGGGGCTCATGAACCATATCGTCGTGATGTCTGGGGAGACAGCATGGGAGCTAACCTGATGGCTGCGCCTCGTGGAGTCTCTGCCGAGGGGGGAAAGGGGTTGGCTGCGTCTGCATTACTTTCAGTAGAACTTACGCTTGCGCATGTAGCCACAGCAGTATGTGTATAATTACCATTAACTGATTTGTTTATGCATAAACGAGCCACTTGATGATATATATGCTAATATCAACAACTCATATTGTCTCGATTCATTTTCCTAAATTCAAGACTACGAACTCTACCATTAATAGAATTGAATGGATTGTGTGCTATAAATTGCAGTTTATGCCTTACCATGGGAAATCAACTCAGAGAACTACCACTTTATCTTAATTAATCTTTGTCTTATTTATCTTATCTTTATCTTATCACAAAGAAATATATGACTCAGATATGATATTAAAGCCAGTGGTATTGACAAAACCGTTGACACTATTGCTCTCAAATAAACAATTTCTTCAACCGTCAGGGCTCGAAATGTAGGACCTTCCGGACGAAAAGCAGCGCTGTTGCTTCAGTTGCTGCTCAGAGCCAACCCAACCGGCCCCAATGTATCGGCATCAAAGCAAACATTCACAGAAGCAAACAATTTACATTTGTCGTTATAAATCAAGCTCTCTAGTATAGGTACAGTACTTACTAGAGTTGTATCGAAATGATCTCTTTTTAATGGTATTTCTCTGCACGTTTATGGGCGATTTAGACGGCACGCAATTTCGAAAGATAGGTCCACTTGAACAAATAAGTCTGCGTCGCCAGAAACGTAGTATGTATGGGTGGAGGTACTACATGAATATGTTGCATACGTAATACGATGACACCGGGTTGTCATCGTGTCCTTTCGTATCAGCATTTGCCACAGACATAATTTCAAATATTCATTACATACAAAGTTAAAGTATTTACTGTTCCTGCAGTATGAGATAAATAGGCAGATCTATATTGAGGATTTCACTTCTACTTTACTAGGTTATTCTCAATTCGATCAGTATCTCCAAGCATAGAGCTAGTGCGCAACGTAGAAGTCACGTAAGTGAAGATTATTTGTTCATTCTCTAAATTAAGTACAGTCAAGAGAGAAAATTGAGTCATTGAATCACAGAACGAATGAGTAATAATACAATACAAGATTTCATTACATTGGACGACAGTTAATAATTTTACGGATTGATTACCTAACGATCATTAATTACATGGTTTTCTTCACAAAATATAGAAGTATGTCTTTAAATCATGGAATAAATTAGTTCTATGATGAAACTACGATAGTGACGATGAATGTGTTACCCCCTCCCCCCAAGAACACGACTTTGATATCTACAAGTATTGTTGATAGGAATGAGTTTTTATAAGCATATTCAATTATAAGACTTTTCATATATCCAACTTCACGTACAAAAGTGTTTCATAAATATTATGCTCTTACCATATTCCTTCTTTAATATTTTTATGCAGTGTAGTACTTGACTGAATTGATTGTTACACATGACGTAGTCCATAACATATTCGCACTATATGAAGGATTGCACAATAGACTAATTATAAGAGATGAATGATTATGAATGAAATGGTGTTGAGAGGCCTTAAACGTGTAGGATGCCAATCACGCCACATCCACTTGCCAAATCCACCCACAGTGAGTGAGTGAGAAAATATTGCTTTGAGACGCGTCAATTTCTGAACCCATTAGGTCCGTAAACTGAGTGTTTTTCCCAGTCGATCCCAATTGAGGTATTCCTTTCCCACAGGAACGGGAGATCTGGCGCCGAACTTCATGTCCGCTTTCAAGTTTTCCCTTCCCGGCCCTTCCACCAGAGGGGTTTCGTCCGAGCCTTTAGAAGCGCGGCTGTGAGCTACGGACTAGTCTCCCGACATGGGTTGGAGTGAAGAACGTACAAATGTAAGTGGAGTGGAAGGGGAACGAAGAGGACAAGGATGGGAAAGTAAAGATGCCGCGCATTTTGTGGCTGGTTTGTTTGGGAACTGCTCTGACATTCGCCTGACAAGAATAAGAGGAAAGCTACCTATCAGAAAAGCCGGCTGATAGAATTCTCCTCCAGGCAGAAGTTGAATTCGACCTATGTCATTTGAACTATGTAGCCAATGTCCAAAATGCTGCACCATTGGGACTAACCCCAGGATCTTTCGGTCAACAGTGTCCCAGACAATGTTCGCGTCGATCTATCGCGACGGGAATGAACGACTGTAAGATTCTCATAACAATCAGAGAGGAATGCTTGTGAGTGGAATGGCATTACAGAGTGACGCCCGTCCCCGGGCTGCCGTACCTGCTCCTCGGCGGGAGGCTGCTGCGATCGCTCGCGCTCCTCCGGCGGCACGTTCAGCCTGGGGCGCAGCACGCGGCGGATCTCCTCCTCGTCGGCGAGCGAGGCGCCGCGCGGCCGGTGGGCGGCGCGGGCGGGCGCCTCGATGGAGCGGCGCCGCTCAAGCGCCTTCTGCGCCTCCTCCGCCGCCACCGCCTGGTAGAAGCGGGCCATGGCGCGCTCGTGCAGCAGCTCGGTGGAGCTGACGGCGTTGCGCAGCGGGCTGCCCAGCAGCGCGTCGCCCGAGCCCAGCTCCGGCGCCGACAGCGACAGCGGCGGCGCCACCGACTCTTGCAGCGAGTCTTGCCCGAAGTCCGGCATGGTCCGCGAGGGGCCTGCGCAGAAGCGTCGGCACACAGGAAATTGAAGCCCTTTTGTGACGGTTTCCAGTGATTTCTGTTGCTGTCGCATTTTATTTTCTCGCCGTACTTATAGTAACGTAGTAAAAAAGCATTTTAAAGCTATGGCAGAACCCAGCGGTTTATCGACAGGAGAACTCGTGTTGTGAGGTCCTCACATCGAAAAAGTGGATAATTCTTTTTCCCATATGTAGTTTGGTTTATGCATTTCCTCTAACACGTGTGGTCAGAATCCACATTTTAAGTCCCGCAAACCGTGAATTCTGAGGATACAACGTGTTACAGCAAGTATTTTCCTGAATATATAAACGAAATTTATACGATTTCTCGATAACAGGACATCATTGGTAGTTTTTCTATCGAAAAATAGCAGATTTTTCTTCTTTACTACGTACGTTCTACATAGTATCTCCTAAGCGAGAGAGTAAAAAATCAATAGACTTGATTTTCATGTTTTTAAAGCAATAATTCGTATATGAGTATATGTTTAAACTTGTTTTACCTCCATTGTTACTTTGTTTGTTTCCTTTACGTTGGTTTTGGAAACCTGTTTTACTTCCTTTCCAGCATAACATATTGAGTAGAAAATTTTAACTAAATCAACCTCAATTTGATATAACTTTACCTCGAAACACGGTTTTTGAACTTGATTCTGCGATATTCAATCATGTTCAAATTTTTTATGTTTCCAGCCAGTACCTAGTTATAAATGTTCTCTCTTTTGCGCATAGTCTACGTTGCTTTGACACAATCCAATGGACAGGGTGACCCCTAGCATACACCGACCTTCGATCTAGCTTTCCATTTCTGCTGTCCGGGTTGCTAGTTATCATTGGTTCATGTGAAAGTTGTGTTTGACTAAATTTTCCTACTCTGTTCATCATCATTCATACTTTATTGGCACTGTCTCCTAAGCAGAAATTTCATTCAATGATTCAATAATAATAATAATAATAATAATAATAATAATAATAATAATTTATAACCGAGGAATTATCACAGATAAAACCATCCATCATGGCAGACCAGACCTGACAACTTTTAAAGACACACGACAAAAGATAGGTTGCCTGATTGACATCACTGTTCCACAAACAGCACTTGCAAAAAATAACAAAGTACACAGAACTAGCAACACAAGTTCAGGCACAAAGACAACTCCATAGAGTTCATATAGTTCCTCTGCTCATTTCGTGCACAGAGGTTAAACCAAATAACATTCATAAAAATCTGGGACTTATTTAAATGCCAAAATATAGTACGTTACAAATGATACAAAAATCTATCATCTTAAATACAGGCACGAATGTGCGAAAGCTCCCAAATTACGACAAAACATGAATTTACCTATGTCTTCGTTATTAACCCGACACACAGTCACAAAATTCACAGAATATCGAGAAAAACAATTAATAATAATTGTGATAATAATAACAATAATATTAATAATAATGACGAAAAATAAAAAAAACAGGGATGTAAAATATAAAATTGTTTTGATATAGTGATGTAAAATGAAGTATAGCTTAGGAATGAAAAGGGTACAAACTTTTTCGCTGACACTCCATCTTGATCCATTTTAAGAATGATGTCATGATTATAATGAGCAAATGAAATGAACTCTAGAAAATTGGAGAGAACGTAAGTAACAAGGTGAAAATAACAAGAAACTCGTTTGGTCGTCTCAAAATTCCCTACGAATTTAATGGTTTTTAAAATTAGATCTTAGATTTTGTGCTTGATAATTAAATCACAACTGACCTCAAATGTAGTGAGTAAGAAAATAATTTGCCCATGAACTTGATGATATAATATTTAAAAAAAAAAATTAGGTATGCCAATTCTGTGAAATTTGAAAGCATAGTTTTTTAAACGTTGTTAACTGGCAATTAATCGTTTTTTATAAATTATACATCGTGTAATGTAATAAAAATTTGAATTTCGATTTATTAGATGAGAACACTAATTTTTAACAATCAATGATACCCTAAGAGATTTGTACTTACAATTAAAATAACAATGAACTATTTTATAAATATTAATATCTATAATAATAAAATTAACAATGTATTATAAATGTAAGTTTACTGTTAAAATGTGAAATGGAAAAATATCCAAAAATCATCACTGATCGAGTTTCTCTTAGGTCAAAAAAACATGACAATTTCCTACAACAAGGTAGGAAAACATCCAATAAAAACTGTACCTATGTAAAAGTGTCTCCCCAGTAATACCGTGCCCTCAGTATAATTATCTTCATAAATTTTGAAACAATTTCTGATGATTCATTGTTATTATCTTTCCAATTAGCATTTATTTATTGAATCGTATTCCTTGGTAACAGGAATAAAAATCGAATATCGGTAATAAAAACGAAAAACGATTACGGCAGTTAAAGTATGGACCATAACAACGTTTGCAGTTACATTTTGAGAATTATACAGTACCAAGAAAGTATCTGCAAGTCAAAATTTATATATATTTGTGATTAAATAGCATGGTATAAAATAGTTTAGTTTCTTTCTTCGTTCCGAGCAATTTTGTCATTTCCAGTGAGACTACGTGATTAAGTAACGTAGGGTTAACATTTCATTCCATTCAATAATGTTGTAACGTACAGTACGGTACTATACGTTGCTACATGATTAAATAATAATATAAAATATACATGTTTTGTATATATTGAATTTCATGTCTTGCAACTAATTTTCAGTTGTATCATTTAAGACCTACAAGTTAATCAGTGTTATCTAATATTGTAATGTAAACATTATTTACTTTAAAAATGATCATTTACAGTCTTCAAAATTAATTTACTTCGAAATCTGGACAAAAGGTAATAAATTATTTTACAGTTGATAAACGTTCATAGAATTGGCTGAGTTAGCTCAAAGACGGCATTGCCTTTGTCTCGCAGCAACTCTGACCGGCAGGTCCGAGGAAGGGTTCGAGACCCGACGTTGGCGAATTTTCGACACTAGGTGGAGAGCTGGTTCGAATTCAACCGCTGTCTGAAGAATTCAAGGGTCCGGCTGCTCCGAACTCGACCCTAACAAACAAGGAACGGACCGTACGCTCTCACGCACTGCACTAGAACTCACTTCGGGAGAATCCGAGAGCTTCAACCTTACCCCGGCTGAGCCGTTGCCCCGCCGTGGGAGATGCCTGTAGGGAAAATCTCCCGCGCGCCAAGGGTATGTTCGCGTAGGATCTTCCCAACCAGTCGGGAAGGAACGCGCCATCTTCAGCGAAGAAGTGTTCACTACACTAACAAATGACCTAATGACCACGACAGTGGACATGCCCGGATTCATCAATTAGTCGACATATTGAGGCGCTCAAAATTCTTTCTTTTTTAGCAGCTTTAATTGGAAGAAATGATACAGATTCTGGCGATTCTTTTTGAAGCTGTTGAATGTTACGATAAACCAAAAAACGGTTTTGACGGATGTGTGAAAGATCAATGAAAAGATTTGATGATGGAATAATGGTAGAATGTGAGTCAGGGGAAACAAAAGAATCCTGAGAAAACCTGTCGCAAATACACTTTGTTAGCCACATATTCCACACGGATCTACTGTAATATCAATCCTGTGCTCTGAAATCTTTGGATTTATATCCCTGGAATCTCAATCCCAGTGCCCTGGTAGTGGAAGGTGAGGGTCTGACCATTATACCACGGTTCACCCTTAACCAGGAGATTCGATGCGATTTGATAGTTATGTCGTGATTTAATCTACCTCTGGTCAACCCCTCGCTCGTGTCGACCCCACACGCAAACCCTCCCGCTGGTCGACATTAAGCGCGTACCTCACCCGCGGTGTTAACGCTATTTTCAATTTTCTTTCCTTCCAACCTCATTAAAAAGCGTCATTTGCCAGGGCACCCACCTTTTCCTCCTTCCTCGTCCTCTTCATCCCGCCCTCCATCGCCGTCCAGCGAGGACTGCGGCAGCAGCACGAGCATGAGCTCGGAGCTGCCGTGCATGATGGAGTCGTCCTCCTCGCGGGGCAGCAGGGGCGAGGTGGGGTGGAGGAGGCGCGCGTCGCCGCTGCCCCTGGGCCCGGCCCTCTGGCGCGCGGGCGGCTGCGGCTGCGGCTGCGGCTGCGGCAGCGCGGCGCGGCGGAGCGTCTTCGGAGGCACGGGCGGCGGCCGGTCGTCGCCCGCGCCCACCTCGACGCGCTCGAAGGAGATGACGGGCAGAGGCCTGTCCACCGCCTCCCACTCTTTGCTCCGGACGAGCCGCCGGTCCGGGCTCTTGGCCGCTACCTTGCGCTTGTCGCCGTCCGCTAGAGGCAGAGTGGCGGCCTTGTTGGAGAGGGGGCCGTCTGAACCTTTCTTGCGAGCTGGAGGTTCCATCAGGCTGCGCAAAACGCAATTTACACATGCTATTGTGCTGCTTATAAAATAATTTGTATTCGTATGGCAGAAATAATACCAGCAAACAGAAAAGAAAACACCCATCCTGGTTTGATAAGACGATTGTTTTGTTGGAATTGTAAAATAAAATTATTCAAACTATACCTTTACAACATCAAATTAAGAAAACAAACAATTTCAAATTGTGACAGAACACAATCGAATTGAGATTAAACACATTCATAATAAAATCTATCATCTTCAACTTGAGACTAAGCAATTTCAAATTGAATTCTATCTTCAGTTACGTTGTAAACTGCAAATTTGAGTCTGAACAATGTAAATAAATACAATAAAATGAAGAAATTGTGGACCCACTTCTTGGAACCAACTTTATTAACATTTTATTAATAAATTAAATTATATAATCAGCTTAATTTATGAAACGAACACATTACTCAAAATCAATTTTTTAACACAATTATAAGTTACATGACCATATCTTCCAAATTTAAGGCATCAGGAACGAATCGTTGGACATGAGCGACGTATCTTGCACAATCATTAGCATTCATTACTTGAATATTTTGTTTTTTAATATTTTCTAACTGACGAAGACGAAACTCAGTGTGCGATGTATTTACACCGTCTTCATCAGCAAAAATTTGAATTTTTGTACACAGATCTCGTTTAACAGCAGCCTTGAAACTACACCAAACATTTTTCATCGGATTGAACATTGGGCTGTAAGGACTGAGTCTTAGTAAGTGATAGTTGCTGAATTCTTCTTGTACGAATATTTCTTCCACACCACCGTGACAGGGAATTTTGTCAATTACTAACACAGCATAGAGTGGTACACGGATCATACAGCACGCATACATTGGCGCACAAATTCGTGAGCTTCCTCCTTTCTAAAAGCGCCTCTTCTAATTCGATGGTGCATCAGTCCCATAGCACGTATGCTACTTATGACCAGCACATTGGCTCCGCGGCTCCTCCTCTGTTAAGTAGCTGCATCGAGTTCCTTTTTTCGCTCGTCCTTTCTTCCTTGAAATAAATAAATTAAAAATTGTTTCGTCCATGTACAATATTCGGATGTTATCAGCCTGATAATTTAGAAGTGGCAGCACATACTCACGACGCTTTCTTTTGGTCCCAACACTTCATTTTTTCAGGTGCTACACGAATGTCTTGTATTGTGTATATCAAACCATCCAAATGTTTCCGCAAACATTGTGTGTAAACTATAATTTGTTTGTTTTGTTCCATTTTTAGTTTTAGATCTTTCAGTGTAATTCTTGAATTTTCTTTAATATATTTAATCATGAAGGCCCGTTGTTCCTCCGTAATTTTTATATTCCTCTTACTACCTCGTGGTTTTGAAAGTTTATCTTGATTTTTCAACCAACGATATGCGGTCGATTTTTTAACACCATGTGTATAAGCCAGACCTTTGCCATACCGTTATTATTATACACAACAAAATTTGCTGTTTTACACTTACAGCTTCCAATTTCTTTATGTACGGCATGCTAATCTCACGTATTGATCACTCGGAAAACACAATCGGTTATTCAATCAATTCTAAAACAATAACCGATTCGTCATGGTTTTTTCTCAGTTTGAAATTGTTTAGTCCCAAATTGAAAGTGACTGGTCTCAAAATGAATATGCGCATTCTCAATAAGGTGTTGCTTGGTATAAATGTAATTGTGTTTCTTCTCAATTTGAAGTTGAAAAGGTATAGTATAAATGACTATTTCGGTGAACTAATGCTAATTAATAGTACTAGCTGCCTGAGTAAAATAGTATACTACTTGGCCACTGGAGAATATCATTTCGTTGTCTGTAAATAAGAACAACTATTTGTTGCTCAAATCAGCTTACCAAGTTAAAAATCTCAACAATACAAAAAACATTTATGTACAGTGTACATAAATTATTTCTACTTATATAATTGAAATAGTTATTACTTTCTTTTGTTTTTGTTTGATATATCAAATAGTACGAAAAGTATTTTAAAAAGTAAAAATAATATGTTGATAAATTAATCATACTTTATATCAGACATTCCCTTAATGCACTATACAATGAAGTTCAATAAAATCAGTGACAAAATGAAGTAAAAATGTCTTACCCACGCCTTGGATCGGGGATGAACACAATTTCAGACTCATCACTAGGGTCGCTAACCCCATAAGGGTTTTCTGCCTTCACTCGAAATTTATATTCAGAACCCTCAATCAGATCTTCAAGAGTTGTAGAGAGTTGGCGACAAGTGGCTGCTTTCAACCACACGTTCCAACCAATCTGCAAATGAAGTTGTCCTCCAGATCATTGAAAGTATTATTATAACCCATCTCTGCTCTTCTGCGATCCATATGAATGTCAGCAAATTATTAATAAGTTAAATTTCATAACTTTGCCAATAATACGTTAGCTCTTGCTTATAATTAAACTTAATTTTTGCGAGGGTTTCTAACAAACCAATTTCAATAGCAACACAAAAGATCACGAGCCACAAAACATTTTGCATTTATTATACTAAAACCGCTCATTTAACCATTAAATCCACCTAACTAAGAGTTGCTATTCATTAAGAATTGTAGTAATTGACGTGAGAATAACATCAATACTTAACTTACAATAAAGATATTAAAATGTTATTAATCAAAGTAGGACCTTTGATTAGATCGCGTGTTAATTGCTAAAGGAGGGTCACAATACATTATCGCATATTTTATATATATTTTTTTAAATAGCTAAAATCTGAGTGGCATACTATAGGGAGAAGTTCATTCACAGATGAAATACAGTTTGACATTTGTAAATTGATAAGGAGTGATGGATATCGACATATCTGTTTATAAAGAGGACACGTTGAGAATAATTTTAAATGGTTGTGGAATGACAATGCTATTACGGAATAATACGAAAGGTTGATGATGTATTCGTTTCAATAAATTCTACACATTCTATGTACAATCATCAACACAAAATCATGTGATGCAATGTTTTCGAAATGTAGATGAGTGTGGTTTGTAGATGATTCAAAGAAACTAATTTGACAATGTTTTCCAAAAAATTACAAATGCGGAATAATAAAGTTATCAAAATTTCTAATACTCGTATGATACTATATAGGATGGAAATGTAAAACTTGAAAAAAATTGAACTGAAAAAAACTGTGCACAAATGTATTCCAGATCAGTAAATTTTGTATTTCATTATTTTGATGCAGGTAAATTAATGTTTGTTAGAAAATGATTGTAAAAAAGTACTTCGAGAATTTTGTTAAAATATATTTGGCCTATTTTATGATTTAATTGATGATGGAGGAAAATAATGACAAATAATTAACACAATAACACAGATAATATAGAGGCAAATTCTACTCAAGAAAAAGGCGGGAAAAGAAAAGAAAAGCTAATCTCAAAGGGCCAAAGATCTACATAAGGGAAAGCAATAGGAAGGAGTGGCTTAAGAAAAATCTGCTGTATTTAACACATATCTTATTCGTATATTTTCGTTCTTTTTTTAAAAAAGGTTTTAATTTGGAAACAGATACAAGTGGCCACTACAAGCACAAAAATGAAATAGTTGGAAGCTTCTCAATCTCTTCAAACTCGCAGAACTTGGAGTTTATAGAGTATTGTGGTGATAACTAGATAGAAGATTATTTCTTCATCTTCTTTATATTAAAAAAGTTGAAAACATCCCTTTAATATTCACATTGTAATATTGTTACATTAATTGGATTGAAATCATTAAAGAATAAAATATTCCATGACCTTCTAGATTCAATATTTTGAGCATCATCAAAATATTGCAATTTATATGTGGTCATCATTAGACCAAAATAGGAGTTTAGAAAGGAATTAATAAAAAAACACAAATTGTAATTTGGCCATTTTAACATAAGGGGTCTATTCAAAGAGAGGAATGCTAATTGCTTATTGAATTTCATGCAATAAATTTATTACTGAAGCTCAAGAATATTGAAAAAACTACCAAAATATTCTGAACTTGAGCACTACTGGCACTTCTGATTTTTGCTTCGAATACATTTAATACACACATGATCGGATATTACTATTCTGGAAAACGTTTTAAAATAGAATTTCAGTTTGCCAACATTCATACATGTTATTTTCTATATTAATAAAGATTTAAAAGTAGGCGTACCAATTCTATTTTTGCTTAAACTACCAAGTACTTATTGACACAAGTTCAAGAGCACATGAATATTTATTTCCTTATTGATATTGAATTGTATAGTTCAGACAATAACTTCCAATACTTCTTATTGTTAATTACAGCAGTTTACAGAGAGAAAGTGGCCTCAGAAAAATGTCACTTGTCTCCAACTGCCCTGGCCTAGATCACAAAATCCACGGCAAACTGCTTGTAAGTGATGTTACTCTGCTACAACTTCTACATTGATATTGTATTCTTTGAAATATATATCACCTGTATGATTCCTCTATGAAATTATTTTCATTCACAACTATTATTTAATATCTTGATAATTGTACGAGCTTTATTTCAAAAGCTTACCCTGTAGTACTCCACAATGTAATTTCCAATCTTGCAGCCACCATCGTCATTGGGTTCTGTCCATTCAAGGCTAACTGCACGACCTTGGGTAGCGACCACCTTTGCACGTCCAGGTGGCATGGGTCGATCTGAAAATTGGCATTAAATTTATTTATACACAAATATATTTTTAAATGTTATAGGGTCGGTATAGTTATATTATGAATTAGCTGAAGTAACCCTGCGCTGCTTGGGTATTTATACAAGCTAATTTCGGGGTATAGCTAAATTTTATGGATTTTGAGGTCGCGATCAATGTTTTTTCCCCCGACTTCTCAGAAAACGCCATGCGAAATTTGGGAGCAATCGCTTCAGTGGTTCAAACGTTATTGCACAAGAAACACATATACATATGTACATTTTTATGCATTAATATTCTTGTAACAAAATATATTATCAGCTGGAATCAACGTAACAATGTTCAATGTTCTTTTTATAAATTCTGTTACTTTTTCCGTTGCAACGCTCTCTTAACTGTTTACTGGCATAGAATGTAATCCTCCCTTACGATAGTCAGTTGTTGCCTTTTGCCCCTTCGGCCAAGGGCTCGGCACCTTTAGATCCCCGGGGTTCCCTGACGGTCACTCACCACTCACGGTCCCCTGGAGTGTCGAGTGGCGCATAGTTAAGCAATTCGGCTATCGACGCCGACATTACAATTCTAATTATCATATTGTAGGCAAATGGGAAATATATTAATCTACTAACTATCCTCTATTACATAAATTAACGAAAATTAGCTCGAACGAGGAAAGAGAAGGCAGGTTCTTTCAAGGACGTCATCCATTCACTTTCACTTCCACAAAATAGCCTATGAGATGTAACGAATTATTGTAAATCAGAAAATTTTTACCTTGAATTTCAAATGTAAATGTCACTGAATAAAAACGTATCAATAGCGAAATAAAGAGAAAATTATTGAAACAGAAGTGTGATTAAATTACACATTACACAAAGATTGTGTTACAAGAAACACTGTAATACAGTAATACACCAACAGTGTACTATACTGTAATTCAGTAATACAGCCTTTCCATGGAACCCTTAAAAACTTGCATTACAAGATCAGAACTTACAATTTATTTTAATCTTCCTTACGTGTCTATAGCAAGCTCACGAATTAACTTACATAGCAGGGTTAGTGATAGATTAGCACGTTAGATGACCTAGACATTAAAAAGACAAAGATACATCAAGGTTCAAAAGCAAGATTATAGATACTCCATGTCTTGATATTCCATTCCTTCCATGTGAACGCCATTGTGTCCCAATCCACATATTCTTTATTTTTTGAAGAAATAATAATAATAATAATAATAATAATAATAATAATAATGAGTCGCATATAAATATTATAGAGTTGCATATATAATTAAAATCGTGTATGACGAGTCAATATGTCTTGAGTAGAGAGATCGAAGTTACATTACTGGCCTAGGGATTATACAACAATACGTGCTACAGATGGATTAAGATATTATATAGAATATAATTATTTTTAGTAGCAGATAATTTAACATTTCACATTAAATACAATAACCTCTTAACCCATTGTCCCGTTCAATATATTTCCAACGATTTTGACTGCTCTGATTGGTCGTTTTCCGTCAGTCACATGTTGAGAGAACTGCCAAGTGTCCCTGTAAGGCCATGTTGGCACAGGAAGGCCAGTTTGAGGAGGGTGTCACAGTCTGGAATGGAAAGGAAGTTGGTCTGAAGAACGACACTTGATGCTAGAGTCCGTTCCACCATGACACAACGCACAACATTGGTGTCTTACGCATATGATAGAAACCCATTGCCTGAGTAAAACGCGTCCTTAGGCGCTGCTGTTCACTCCTGCACCGCCAGACAGACGAGGAATGGAAAGAACAACGTTGCGAGGTGATGAGTGATGTTTAGGTGAGCCCCGCCATGCCGCAGCACACAACATTCCTGATGCAACGCGTGCTTGCAACGCGTACAACGTGTTGCTTCCCCAGACCTCAGCCCCATCATGTCGGCAAGTAATGGAAGAATGAACGTTGGAAGATGATATGGGGGTTTGATAGCACATCATGTCACAATACACAGGCAAACACCCACGTCAAAATTTGAACCTCCAACTAACCAGTGACCGTTTAAGTGCTCCATATTTAACGACTATCCTTGCACTAAGAGCTAACCTCCTTACAGAGCTGTATAATCTCAACCAATACATCAAGGAACTTACTCGTTTTTCATGCCACTCACATGGAGTGTGTCCATTGTATAAGTCATTAAACTAACATTCAATATGTTTCGAAACCTCTATTCAGGGGTCTGCAGTGGGAACTGAATTATTGAATTGAATTATTGCCTTATTTTACGTGGCAAGCCTCGGGCCATCAATCCTCCGTCTGACGCCGCAAATTTCGCTACGCTCCTTTCACCAACTAGCAGAGGAAAGAGGTATTTCTTGGGCGAGAAACAGGCGATTTGAATTTAGCTCAGAGGCGTCATTTAGCCTTGAGGATCTTTTACATGCAAGTAAATTTACTAACATGGGACAGCCGGCTTTACTTCCCCTCCGAAGGAAGGCGTACGAAGGATTTTTTCGCCCTGAAAAATCCACGGCTTCGATCGGGTTTGTACCCGCCAACTTGGGTACAAGAGTTCAGTACGCTAACCGTGACATCATCGCCGTTTTGAAACGGTAGGCATATGCGAGCAAGGTTAATTTTCTTTTTTCAAATTAAAAAATATCAACTTCATAGTTGACGATATAATAATCGATGTTTTCCGGCGAGAGAACGGCTATGTTCATTAGTCTGTAAGTGTAGTGTATGTTTCTATCACGGGATGAAGTTTGCAGTGTTCTTCTCTCGCTAGGTGGTCTGACTCACGTCGGCTCGCGGTGTATTTTCCACCAGCGGAGCGTCCCCTTCCGGTACAAACTCTAAGCAGCCGACTGGCCTCCACAGGTGCGGTAGTGTAATTGTGTGAAGTCAGGAGTGACGAAAGGACAAGGAAGTGGAAAAAAAAATTGCGAACAGTCCGTGGTTTTTCTGTTTGGGTACTGCTTCTGCATTCGCCCCGTATTTATCGAAGAAACCACAAAACAATTCCGATGTGAGCAGCCGGCCGCTAGAATTCTGCTCCAGATAGCGACTTAGCCGTGTAGATAGGATCCAAATCCTCCCACCCTCGGGACTCGCACCATGGGCGCTGTGCGCCGCGAGCGGATGAGTTGCAGCTCACCTGTGACGGTGACGAGGAAGGCGGCGGCGTCCTCGCCCAGGCGGCTGGTGGCGCGCACCTGGTACTCGCCGCGGTCTGCGCGCCGCGCCTCCGACACCCTCAGCGCCGACGCGCGCTCCGTGTTGGTCACCTCGTAGCGGCCGCCGAACGGAAGGGGCTCCCCGTTGTGCAGCCACGTGACGCGCGGCAGCGGCCGCCCGGCCACCGACACCTTCAGGCGGATCAGCTCGCCCATCTCGAACAGCAGCCCGTCCTCGTACTGGCGCGGCAGGCGCACGCGCGGCGGCGCTGCGGGGCAAAGCGAGCGCTCGTCAACACATAATCATAACACCAAGAGGAAGGGGAATACCAGATTAGAGCAATTAACTCCTGGGTAATTCATACACTTTCCTATTCTTTCGAAATTCACAAGTGGCCGTGTGTATATCTTGCCGAATTAAATAGATTGACTAGAACACTGATAAATTTAGGTGTCTTCCTACAAACTCGTCTATTAAAAGATCATATCTGCCCCGAAGAGGAGGAAAAGGGCTGCTAAACATTGAAACTCTGTGCAGGAACGAAGAAAGAAAAATGAAGCAAACGTTACTCTCGTTTGAAAATGCCTTCATGAAAATGGCTGTACAAGCAGATGATGGTTATACTTTACTCAACGTGTGTGTCTTTCACACAGGAACAACACCAAAAGAGACAATTCAAAGAGATCTAGAAGTGGCAAATTTCCTAAAGCTATCCATGAACCTCATGTTGAAACACAAAAAGCTGCAAAGACTATCAGACGGCTGTTTATACCCAAACACAGAGGGATTTAGCAATTCAAGATAGAGTATACCGAACTACGAGAAACATTGCATGGGTATGCCCATAGTTGACAAATGCACGAAATGCGGCACCAGTGGTGAAATAATCGAACATATAAAGGCTTGATGTACTGCGAACAGCGCCGACAGCGAATATTTGGGAAGACAACCAAGTAGCCAAGATTGTCTATTAACAATTCTCTCTGAAAATTGGAATGTTAAATAGGGATATGGAGCTAACAGATAAAAATGTGGCCTTCAATAGACCTGATTAACAGGGACAAGAAAGACCACCTAAAGATTGCAAGTGATGATTGCAACAAGTAAAATTACAAAACCACGGCCTGGGAATCGCTAGGGCCCGTCTGGAACCGGTGCTGGCCGTGGAAGCATGCGAACCACCGCTGAAGAGCGGACGCCACCGGGTCACCCGAAAACACTACAGCCGACACTCAAGGAAGCATCAACGACCTCCAAGCTCCGCCTTAAGGACAGTGATTTGAGGGAGAGTCAACCCTCAATCACCAAGGCAGGAAAAGGAAGACAGCGCTTCACGTGGGCTATTGACATAAATACATTCATTATGTGCACTTACTATAATATGATAAAACTTGAAACGGGCTTGACAATGTAAAGGCATAAGCTATATTAACAATTCAGAATACATACCCAGAATTAAAAGTTAGAGAACAAAGAATCGCTGAACAAGTTTGCCATACCAAATAATCTTATGCATCGTCCCATCCTTACAGATGTACACACGGCAGTTTATTGTGGTGCAATAATAGCAGTCAGATCAAACGGCTCCCACGCCAAAGAATGCACACAAGAGAGAAAGGTGCAAAGAAAACCAAAATAGAAACAACGTATAGATAAATAGTATAATTAACATCAATAAAGACTTGGGGAGACTAACACAATACAAACAAAGCAATAGAAGTAAGAGCATAGTTTAATACGCTGCAAGTATCTTAAAAAAATCAAAACGCATACAAAACATGAAAGCTATAATCAACATGTAGATGAATACATTAACACTTTGCAATAAAAACTCCGTGCATATTGCCGTCTCCGAAGCTACGAAGAGGGCGCAGCGCGCAGAAAGCATAACTCTCTTTTCGACACCAATGATCAGATGGTCTACAAATACCTTAGAGAAAGAAGGCATCCAGACACACATAATGGAATAGCCACTAAGGATGAAATAAGGAAGGCTTCCTGGTCGTCATTCTGGTCCACAGATCTTCATCATGGCAATAGTGCTCCATGGAGAGCTGACGAAGAAACAAATGGAATTCACAGGTCTCACGGCGAAAAATATCACCATAATTGGAAAGCAACAGGTGTTGATTACATTCACAACTATTGGTACAAAACATTCACATCAACACATCATCTTCATCTCAACTTCCGAGGTGCATGGAAGCTGGGATGTCTTCACGACCAAGTAATACGGTCGTATTTACTTGGAAAGTGACGACTGGGGGAAGAAGCAACAATGGCGCCAAGGGCAGTGATGGTTGCTAAAAAGGGAGCGATGCGTTTGGTGACTGCGGGGGAGGTGACGGCCGTGACCGCGGCACAGGAATCTAGGATGCATGCACGGGTCCCAAATACTGACATTCAGGTGAGGAGAGGCTTCGCTAGATTGTTGCAGGTGAACTGTCGTAGTATCATGAATAAGGAATCCGAATTTTGGAATTTAATTGAAGCATGTGATCCTGATGTCATAATAGGAACAGAGTCTTGGCTTTCGGACGCGGTAGCAATCCGGAAATTTTTCGTTCAGACTACATTACGTTTAGGAGAGATCGCGAAACTAGAGGCGGTGGTGTATTTATATGCGTTAAAACACATTTAATATCAGATCAAATTGGGTTGAAAAAGAATTTGAAATGACGGGTGTAGAAATTTTCTGTTCAGGAAGTATCTTAGAAATTATTGCTTGCTATCGTCCACCGGGCAAGAGCTATGAAATTTTAGGCGCTCTCTACGAGAAAACAAAAAAATATAAATAACCGTCATGTAGTTATTGCTGGAGACTTAAATCTCCCAGAAGCAAATTGGAAGGGGATTGTTTGCGAAGGCAAGTCCAACAACTAGTCAACCGACTTGTCTGGGACAGCGGATTAGAGCAGGTATTAGACAGGCCGACACGGCAGGATGCGATTCTGGATATCTGCCTAATTAGACCGGAAGATTTATTCTTGTCGTCGAAAAGTATTACCACCGGTATTCTAGAGAAGGAATACAAGAAAGCGAATGTACTAGGGTTTCAAAATTACTTAAGAGAACGATATGGCGAGTTTCTTAGAATAGGAGGAGGAATCGATGAAATATGGGAAGAGTTTAAAAATATTTTAGTAAATGCTGAGCAGGCTTTTGTACCCAGTAAATTGTTAAAAAGTAACAGCGATCCGGAATATTATAATGCAATGATTAGGCAATTGAAAAGAAAAACCAGAGAAGCATTTAACAACAGACACCGTAGTGAAAATCATATGGCCTTATTTCAAAATTATACAAAACATTAATGAAGGAAAATAAAATGGCATAGGAACGTCATTTAAAACATTGATTCGGAGGGCAGTAATACTTGATCGGTATTTCTTAAATACGTTCGTAGAAGGAAAGGAAGTAAAGACGAGATTCCAGTTGTTCGTGTTGATAATTCGCCAATAACGGACCTCAGGGAAAAAGCGCGGGCTTTTAAAGCATATTTCAGCTCGGTTTTCAAGCAGAAGTCTAACTATTCAGATACCAACGCTGGTAGATACAAGTAGATTTCATATTGATGTAAATACTTTGCGGGAAAGAATAAAATTAATGAAGAGATGAAAATCACGAGGTCCTGATGGTATTTCCACGGACATCATTAAATTAGGCAGAGAGGCAATTCTACCTTATTTAATTAGGTTATTTAATGTATCAATAAACAACGCTTGCGTACCGGAAGATTGGAAGAACGCTCCTCGAGTGCCTATTTTTAAACGTGGGACCAAGACAATATTAGTACTATACGCCGGCTAAGCCCTTACATCAGTCGTATGCAAACTTTATGGAACATCTAAATTTCAAGCTATATCGGAAAGAATGGGAGGGCAGGAGTGCTTGTATCAGGCAGATCAATCACGGTTTCAGAAATGGTTTCTCATGCGAAATCCGCTTAGTCTCACTTCTACGGACCTAAGCCGAGGTAAAGTTGAAAGGGAAAAGGGTTCGACGCGATAGTAATAGATTTTGTCGCAAAAGACTTTGATGTTTCCACACGATCGTCTTATACAAGAAATTAATAGATTCGGCGTATAGACACACTAGAAGTGGTAGCGTGGCATAAACGAACTACTCGAAATAGCGAAACAGAAAGTTCGAATCGGTAGTTGCTTATGACCTCGAGAAGCGTCACGTCAGAAAATTCCACAAGGAAGTGTAATCGGACCACTCAATGAATCTGGCCTTCGTTGAGAATGGAATTGGCCGACTAATTTAGCTTCAAAATGTACGATCTTGCAGATGACTGCGGAATCTATAGGATTTATCAACTCGGAGAAAGACGAGGGATATTTTGCCAGCGAAGACTTAGACCAAATTACATCTCTGGGCAGAAACAAACGGCATGCAAATAAACAGTTCAAGAGCAATCCATCACGTTGGTAGGGCGTCGAAGTTACAATGAATCTGTAACAAACTGAACAATAATGTTATACCTCGAGGTCACGACGTCTTGCAAATACTTGTGAGGAATACAGCTCAGACAGTAAAACTGAGCTGGGAAAATCAAGTCAATTTTGTTGTAGGAAAGCCTGGAAATCTTTACATTTTGTTATGCGGATACTGAAAAAGAGTACAGGTGAGAGCCAAAGAACTAGCATAATATGTCATTAGTGCGACCTATATGTAGAATATGGGCGCGGGGTATGTGGGAACCATACAGACTTTTGCAACAAAGAAAATCATAGAAAAAGTCGAGCCTAGAGCCAATCAAAATTTACTTTCAGTGGGTACCAAGAATAAAGGGGTATGGGAGTCTCGAAAGGAGAGAGTTTAATTCACGCCTCTATGCAATGTATAAAGCGTACACAGGCCTTCGAGCGTGGAAAGAAATTCAAAGTCGATTAGGGAAACTAACATATTTCGGCAGAGCGGATCCACATGCCAAAGATATTCAGACAAGAATCAGAAACGGACGTTGGGCAAACATTCATTAGCGAATGCACCATTACGGGACTGGAAACAGTTTGCGCTTGACAATCTTCGATCCTTTCCTCAAAGCTGAGCAGCAATTTTAAAAATAATTAGTTCTTTAATGTGGATAGCTTATAAAATATTTAATAGAAATTGCAGTGCTATTACCTGTGTCTTTCTTTGTAATTAAGTATTATTATTATTGTTATTATTATGTTGTTATCATTATTAAATCATTATTATTGTTATTATTATTAATGTGTAGAATTATTATTTTTATTCATTGCTTATGTGCAGTGCAGTTGGCGTGAAGATTGCAGTGGACGTTGTTAAAATCTGTGAAATCGCAGTGCGGTAAGTGTGGTGAAGTGAAGTTTGTGAAGTGGAGTTCTTATGAAAGATTACACGGTGAAATGTTCATGTGATTTTGTAAGTGTAGAAGTTTTGTTTATACTATCTACACTCTATTCTAATCTAATATCGTACATCTATATCTATATCTACAATCTATATCTTACAATCTACATCTACTCTAATCTAGCATCTAATCTAGAAATCTACATTCTACATCTACATCTACATCTACATCTACATCTACATTCGTCATCTACATGTACATCTACTATCTACATCTACATTACATCTTGAATCATCTACATCTACAAGTCTACATTACTCTACATTCTACAGGTCTAATCTACTCATCTACAATTACATCTACGATCTACATCTACATCTACATCTCTACAATCTAACATCTACATCTACATTAATCGGCTGACTCTAATCTACATCTACATCTACGATGCTACATATACTACTAATACTATACGTATTTAGAGATCTACTCTAACCATCTAACAGGCTACTATCTAGATGATCATCATACAGTCTGATTACATCTAGCATCTAGACTATCTAGCAATCTGACGATCTAGTGCATCTCTCACATTTACTACTCATCTACAAGTTTACGATGCTACATCTACAGTGCTACAAGTCTACATCTACATGAGGTCATCTACATAGGTGCTCAGTGCGGTACATCTTCGTTAGAGAGCTCTACATCTACTGATCTAACTCCAGTGAAGCTCGAATTCTCTCGAGTTCGTATATGAGCTCTCACTCTAATACATTCCCTGAGAGAGTGGCAAGTAATCTCTACACTCTCCACTCACTCTTTACATCTACATCTACATCTACTGATACTACATCTACATCTACATCTACATCTTCATCTACATCTACATCGCACATCTACATTCTAAATCCTACATCTACATCTACATCTACATCTACATCTACATCTACATCTACATCTTACATCTACATCTACATCTACATCTACATCTACATCTACATCACATCTACATCTACATCTCATCTACATCTACATCTACATGCTAATCTCCATCTACATCTACATCTACATCTACATTAATCTTACATCTACATCTACATTACATCTACATCTACATCTACATCTACATCTACATCTACATCCTAACATCTACAGTCTACATCTAACTCTACATCTACATCTACATCTACATCTTACATCCTACATCTACATCTACATCTACATCTAACATCTTACATCTACTCTACATCTAACATCTACATCTACATCTACATCTACATCTCCATCTACATCTACATCTACACTACATCTACTCTACTCTCATCTATCTACATCTACATCTACATCTCCATCTACATCTACATCTACCACTCTATCTCATCACACATCTACATCTACATTACATCTACATTACATCTACATCTACATCTACATCTCACATCTACATTACTCTACATACATCTACATCTACATCTACTCTCATCTACATCTACATCTACATCTACATCTAATCATTAACATCTACATCTACATCTACATCTACATCTACATCTACATCTACATCTACATCTACATTACATCTCTACATCTACATCTACATCTACATCTAACATCTACATCTACAGCTACCATCTACATCTACATCTACATCTATCATCTACATCTACATCTACATCTACATCTACATCTACATCTACATCTACATCTACATCTACATCTACATCTACAATCTACATCTACATCTACATCTACATCTACATCTACATCTACATCTACATCTACATCTACATCTACATCTACATCTACATCTACATCTACATCTACATCTACATCTACATCTACATCTACATCTACATCTAATTACCATCTACATCTACATCTAATCTACATCTACATCTACATCTAATTATCTAACATCTACATCTACTCTATCTACATTACATACATCTACATCTATCACATCTACATCTACATCTACATTAACTACATCTACCATCTACATCTACATCTACCAATCTACCATCTCTTACATCTACATCTACATCTATACATCTACATCTACATCTACATCTAACTATCTACACTATCTACATCTAGCATCTACATCTACATCTACTCTACATCTACATTCTACATCTACATCTACACAACATCTACATAATCTACATCTACATCTATTACACAAAATCTACATCTACATCTACATCCATAATCTTCTACCAACATACTGACTACATTCTCCATTCTATCTCTATATCTATATCTATATCTATATCTATATCTATATCTATATCTATATCTATATCTATATCTATAAGTCATTGTGGAAAATGAAGAGGAAAGTAAAATATTCCGAAACATTGGCAACATGAAATAAGTAAATATATTGAAATTAATAGTGACCAAATCTCATGATCCGGAACAATCATCATTTTACCTTATTATAATGCATGGTGACTTATTTATATGTATAAATATATGTATTGTCAAGCATTTATTCTAGTTATTAATGAATTCATGAAACACGCGTTTTTTCCTAATAGCTACGTCAGTTTGTACTTTCCCACGTACGATTGTATATACAGAGTAATATACGTACGAGTATGTATATACGAAGTAATATATGCAGTATAGGGAAAGTTTTGTGATGCTGCGGAAAATCTATTTCGAGATTTAGGCGGAAACACAGGGTTTGAAGTTCCCTGATACCGCAAAACGTTTTTTCAAAACGTCCGTCTTTCCGTCCGGCCATCTGGTGACCAGTCTTTTACCAATTGTTGAAACCCGTGTCGATCTGACTCGAGTTGAATGATTGAGATTTTGAAAAAAATATTCACAATTTGTGTGTACTATATATGAACCCACCCGGACAATTTCAAAATTTTCTCACAAATGGTTCAGAATATTTTCTTTACATTATTGTAAGAATAAAGTAAAATACACTTATAAAGATGGAATAGATCTAATTGACACTAAATTTTCGAAAATTTCAAAATGTCTAAAATTTTCTGGCGTCTCCCTTCAACTACAAAATTAAAGATAAAGATGTTTTTCTTCAAATACAATTTGTTCTCCATAGTGAGTTTTTCATCAAATTCAACTACATTTTTTGATAATGTTAGTAGTGTTCACGCAATATTGCGTGAAATGTGTGCAATTAAAAAAAATACAAAAGCAAGATTTTCGCAAAAAAAGGATCCAAATGTTTTCTTTCAAAATTTCGTACGGATTCTATTAAATGTACTCTACCAGATGAAATAAACATCATTTTGCTTAATTTTCTTTTGAAAAAATACCAAAACGTAATTTTTTGACTTGCTTCTCATGTCAATGTTTATACTAGTGGCAATTTGTACACATTATTGTAGTTATGAGTACATGTGCTTTAAATAATGACAGGTAAAGTATCTCGATAAGTGTTTTCTGGGAAAACTAGCTCAAAAGTCTGCATTTTCAGAAACGCTCAAATGCTATTTGCTCAAAAACCGCTCCAAATTTTGTTCTTCAAACATTTCGAACAGATAGCGGTAATTGTACTAATATGACGAAAAGTAAATTTCGGTGTATTTTTTGTTTTCAAAAGTGACAGAAACGTAATTTATTTAAAAGATCACCATGTTGATATGCACAGTTCCAGCAATTTGTAAACACTATAGTATTTGTGAGTTAATGGACAAAAATGTCTTCAACTTAGGTTTTTTGAAAAGTTAAAAATTTTCCGTGAAAAAAATTCTTCAAATTTCAAATTTACTCCAGCGCTCAAACGCCAGTTTTTTAAAAACGGCTCCCAATTTGTCAAAAAAAATTGTCGTTTAGGATGAGGTTTTACTTCTCTTTAATAATCTTGAAATAATAATAATAATATAATATAACAATTAGGAAACCGAAAAATGAAGAAAAGTCAAAAAATGTACTTTTAGAGGCGACAGATGGCAGTTGGCAAGAGTATTGGCAAGTTCGAATAGCTAACCCAAACCAAAGGAAATAGAAAGCTAATACGGGAAAGTCTGTGCCATTCTGTAGTACCTCTAGTTACAGTTATGGCCATGCTCTCTTGAACGCCCAAACTATTGCGTCCCCACACGAGGAGTGGAATGCAGAATGCGCCTGCCCACCAACGGCATTTTACAGACCAACTGACGCCACTGTTAGCTCAGCAAGAGCTCAAGTAGTATTATGGCTTCGTCAATCCAAGTCTGCAAGTTCAAGGTGGATTTTTGAAGGTCATAAACTTCTCCGTGTGCCATGACACACGTTTGGCATGACGCCCTGTAAAATTAAAGCCTCCGCCAACTCTCGTCTTAATCATATCCAATTTTCTATGAACCAGAGAATGGCCCAAGTAACGGATGAATATGACTGAGTCTATTGTGAATGTCCCTGGTGGTGAACAATGCTAGTTAAATCTAGTAAGTAGCATTTGGCGGTGATGTGGGTGTTTCGAATGCGAAATTGCACGTTTCAGCCCATGGCGCGGGTGAATAAACCATGAGTTGTGAGAGCCTGGACATCATAGTCCCATTTAAATGTAGTGTGTAATCAAGGTCACGTGCAAGAAGGAGAGGGAGACCTTGCCACAATATCAGCAGTTATGTTACGACTTAATTATTTGATACGGAAGCATCTGTTTGGGAAAGAGTGTCTCCCTCTTCTTCCAGCGCGAGATCTTGAGAAGCCATATCAATCGAACAATAGACGACGACAATTACAACAGAAACTTTCCTATTGTATATGTTTGAGCAAATACCTTCCAGGCGCAGTTTGGCCTTGGTGACGACGTGGCCGACGCGGTTGGTGGCCGTGCACTTAATGTCGCCCTCGTCGCTGAAGCCGCTCTGGTAGATGATGAGCGAGCTCTGGTCGCCTTCGGTGAGCACCCGCATGCGCCGGCTGCTGAAGATCTCGAAGCCGTCTTTGTACCAGGCGACCTTCGGCGCTGGCGTGCCCCGGAACACCACACGGAACTCCGCCTGCAAGCAGCAGCACGCAAGAAGTCCTCTGACACTCTGTCCTAACCTGATCCAGGACTTGTTTAGCCGCGAAATGGCTTAAGTAACGGATAAATATTACCCAGCCCTATGTTGTGAATATGGGGGTGAATATGGGGGTCAGAATTTGCAGGCCACACCCTGAGACATATTTAATGGTTTCATACTTCAAAATGTATGCTGAGGGATTCCATTTTATCACAGTATTTTTTAATAAATTTACTAAATAGAAAATAGGATTTTGGTCCGGATGGCCGAGATCGCTAGGGCAGTAGTGCCGTAGCGATCTCGAACCGAAGGGTCGTCACGGTTGTATTGTGTTCGTCCTTTCACACCCATATCATCATCATATTGTGTCATACTCATGGTTACCATACCGTTACACGCAATAGTGTTCGCTAATGACCTACTAGTTGATGCGACCTTATATAAGAGAAAAATAGGATTTTATATAGGATTATTGAGTAACCGATATCATTGGTTACTCAATAATCATCATAGATGATTACTCATAGATGCCATATATCAACATTGGTACCATAACAAGTGGAAGAAAAAATATTAAGAGATTAAGTCAAAAAAGGAAATTAATTGCGGTAGAAGAAAATGATAACCTGCACTACATGAAAGTAATAAAACTATTATATATATATATATATTATAATTATATAGGGAATCGAATGAGAGCGTAGGCTCCCGCGGCCGGATCAGTATTTAATTGGCTGTCCGTGTGACGCCGCGTCCATGGCGAAGTTGCCGACGTTTCGGTCGCCATTCTGCGACCTTCCTCAGGGCGTAATACCGGAGGAAGGTCGCAGAATGGCGATCGAAACGTCGGCAACTTCGCCATGGACGCGGCGTCACCCAGACAGCCTAGTAAATACTAAGGGAATCGAGTTTTTGCTTCATTACGGACATCTCTCATCGCTAGCAACCTGTCGCTAAAAATGTTATGAATCAATGAATCAGAGATCTGCAACCTTCATTTGCTGTCATAAAACTAGTGAAAACTAAAAACATTAATTAAAAGAGAGTTAAATGTAGCACTTTCTTTATATTATGTTATCCAGACGGGCATCCCGCGAGTCTGACAGCGAAGGAGCAGTATTTATAATCATAAAATGAAACCGTTTCCAAGTTGTACATGCATGGCATGAACTCAAATGTTTCTCCTCTTACGTGAAATTGTGCTTCAGTAAGATCAGTGAACAAGTGTTAGAGCGTCTCACTGAATATTAGATTATTTAAAATATTCGAGTATCGCTAGTATAGTCATTTTGTTGAGACAATTCTGCTCGATGGTAAATAAAAAATAATTCTTTCTTTTTTCTCAGATATCAACCCCTTTGTCTTCAGATTCTATCTTTTCTACGGGTGAGGTACTTCGAATTCGCACCAGCTTTTATATATACTGGTAGTTGCAAGTTGCAATGTCATTTTTTTTCGAAAACGATTATATCCGACGTCCGCAAGTAATTTATCAGATGGAACATCGTAAATGACTCGATATTACCTACCAAATGGCACATAAAATTTTGCTGAACTATATGCAAATTAGGAAGTAAACAATCCACTTTGACTCACCCATTACAAGGCACATATTGTAATGTCTCGGAGATATAACGGCTGTATATCAAATCTTGGACGCCTGTCGGATCTTTTCTAAAGCAATAGAGGATAGACCATATGAGAATTTGAGATAAGGTCACCCGGACCTGAGTGAGGGAACTGGTTGGTAAAGGAGGAATCACGCACGGCTCATGATCAGTTCTTTGTTCCGGCATTCGACCGGAAGATATAGGAGGATACCTCAGAAAATACGGACAAGTGCCGCCGTCCTCTACTCTTCTCAACCATGGTGCAAGTGGCATTGTAGGAGAGTGGCATTCTCGTGATGTTTAAAGACAATTAAAACACTCATTTATTGAAAGCAAATATTTTATTATAATCAAATGCACTATCTAAAATATTTCTATTTTAAATAAACGAGTCTTCAAAATGTCTTCATTGTCTTTCAATATGTCTTGACGATACCACAAAATATCTTACACACATACGTTACATTACATATTATATACGTTTCATATACACTATCATTGATTAGTATAAATTACATTGGTCGTCTTCAACTATTTAGCTGGTATGGAAACCTCACACACTGACCGAACCCGAGCCAACAACATCCGGTCTTCATAGCTTCACATGGGTCACTAGTACATGGGCTAACTCGACATGTAAATAAACACATTTAAGCGATTTTGAGATGGAAATAAGCCCACAGCAGTGACGCGGAGGGTAATGTTAATGACGCCGCCGCACTTAAGTAGATACATATCACACGAGCTCGCTACAATGAACGAAAGAAGAAGTCATTTGATTGACTGGCAACGACTCAATGCACTCCGTACTGAAACATACGCAAAGTTGTTATGTTCTCCGCATATACTGTTTATGTTTCTGTTCAAAGACCAATCAAACTTTAAAACTGATATAAAGCTGCATGCGAGTTTAAACATTAAGATAGTGAGCCTCAAAATAAATTACAGTAATCAATTAACTAATTAATTAAATGGTCGCTAAAGCAGTAGTGCCGTGGCGATCTCTGTCTTTGGGTCGTGGGTTCAAAACCCGCCTCGGGCATGAAGGCGTGCGTTTCGTGATTGTGCGAGTTGTCTGTGTGTAGTGTACTTGTGTGTGTCCCACGAGTGTCTCCATAAGAGAGAGAGAGAGAGTCCACCTACCGTCTCGTTCTCGAGCGCGACGACATCGCGCAGCTCCTGGACGAAGTGCGGAGCGGCGCTGGTGGAGCGGTGGAGCGTGACGGTGAGCGGCTCGGAGACGTCGCCGGGCTCCGACAGCCCCACGGCGTTCTGCGCGCTCACGCGGAACTGGTACCGCCAGCCGGGCTCCAGCCCCGACAGCGTCAGCTCCGGCAGCGGCACGAGCGACGGCGTGGCGCGCACCCAGTGCGGCGAGCCCGTGCGCCGGTGCTCCACCAAGTAGCCTGCGGAAGACGCGGCGTCAGCGTCACGTCACGCGAGCTCACTCGCTCACGTTTCGATAGTGTAGTGAATAGTGTATCCCGGGTTCCAGGCCCGCACTAGAGAGATCCGTCGGCGACAGACACAGCGGTTTGCTGAGGATTTCCTCCAGCGAGACACCACCCCGGCTGGGACAAGCTATAAGCGCCCACTGGTCTCTCGACATGTGTGCTAATGAAGTGCTGTGCATGAAGAGCAAGGGAGAGGAAGAGTGCAGGCTTCCGCGGCCGGAGTCAGTATTTATTTGGCTGTCCGGGTGACGCCGCGACCATGGTGGAGGTGCCGACGTTTCGGTCGCCATTCTGCGACCTTCCTCAGGGCGTAAAACTAAGGGAGAGGAAGGCAAGTTCGCGCGCAGTCAGTCCTCGTATCGAAAATTCACCGCGGGTGGGACTCGAACCTTAGCACCTCAGGACGGAATCTCTACTGAGTCTGGGTCGTTGTGCCGATAGCGAGGCCGCGAATTTCTGTAACGTATGAAAGCGAATGTAGTAAACTCTTTTGTGCGAACATATATGCGGAGGTACCAACGGAAAACTGGTGAACATGCAAGGGATCGTGATGAACATGCGAGGGAGCGTGTGGAACAAATACGAGGGCACATGCTGCGAACACTTGAAGGATATGTGTCGGGAAGCCCGTACGAAAACATGTGGATAGCAGAATGAGGGCGAGTCTCTGCTACCACTACTCCGTAGAAGGGTGGTCAAAAATGAGCACAGACTAGAACTCTATGTGACAATGAATTGTCGCCATAACGGCCTTTCACAAGGGGTCTACGATCAGTTCAAGTTCTGGCCTAAGCTGGTGTCCAGAATGAAACTATTTTCACTTCTAAAATAATGATTTGCAAAATACGGAATGTTTGCACGAGTTTTTTAATTGCTATTATTATTATTATTATTATTATTATTATTATTATTATTATTATTGTTGTTGTTGTTGTTGTTATTAATACAATTTATTGTTGCAAAATCAGTAAATATTTTAAAAAATTTTGTTTGAGAAAATACACGTTACAATTAAAGATTTTCTGATTTCCAAAAATTCATTTTAACATATTTTTAAACGTATAACTTCTTTGGAAATGACAGCATCGATTTATCTTATGTTATTTCTTCTATCCTATACTGTAAGGCGAAACCAATGCAACCCACTCAACGGCTTCGTCTAGCGGGCTGCATCAAGAAGGGCATCTTTCACTCGTTTGTCATGAATTTCGAATATCATATCAACGAACGAGTCAAGTCATCCGATTTCGTGCTTCTGCAATACTTCAGTTTTGTTTATTACTATAAATTTTATCTTAGTTTAATTAATGTGTACAAACGTCAATAATTTGTGATTTTCCCTATTTTTTTAATGATTTCAAAAATGTTTACCCCGACACATTAGACAGGAACGCGCAAATGTGTTGAATTCCTTTTCGATTATTTAGAAAAAATACTCGAGGAAATATACTTTACATTAATTATTTATACATTAACTAAATCATTAAGGCATAATTTATTTATTATCTATATGCACATTTTCGCCCTTATCCTTTCTCATGCCTCCCGTGAAGACATCGACTCACGACCGGAAGAAACTTATTATTTGATGGTGCTGCTGAGACACTACATAAACTAACCACTAACACCCCCAAAAGGCTCGATAAAACGTGCGCATAAACTGAATCTAAATTTACTACTTAGAAGAAAAAAGGAACCGTCTCAGCATTTGCTCAATGGCTCAAGGGAAACAGGATGAAAAACATGATCAACAAATCCAGAAATCACATCAACAAATTGAAGTGCAATACTGCTACAGGAATATATAGTCTTCGAGAATTTTACATGGCTTTAAATTATAGAATAGAAGGAAAGAGGGTCCGGGACAGACCGACAAGGTGGAATTAACCTGAACACTTCAACAGATGAAGTAATATTGGGTATTACCCATTGTTAGGATTGGAACAACGCACCTGAATAGATTGTGATTATCATAATGATGATAATTGTTCTGTACAAATGAGCTTGGTACTAACGCGTTAATATCATATTTGAAATAAAGATTATTTTCGTTTTTAATGCTCAATACATTCTCTCTCTGTATAATCATGTGTACAAAAGGGTCAGAATAAATTATACAAATTTCTATATTATTCAAGGGTGATCGAAGAAAAACCACTTTCTGTGAAAAAACATGGTGGTAAATATCATATAAAGAAGCTACACGTGATTATGCCCCTGACTGGTAGACAACTAATTTTGCACTGGGGTTTGGTAGATACACGTTATGACGCAGTCAAACAGATTTAGCGTACCAGCCAAACACTAACATAAAAAGAGTTGTGTGCGAGTCAAGGGCAAATGATGCATGTGAAAGATTGTTACATGGAACTATCTCGTGTTCATTGGAAAAATATCATTTTTGACGTGCTTACATGCCCTAGTCAAGGGGCGGGAGCGGTATCGCCCTCTCAGATTTCATATTCCTCCAGTTCCGGCGGTACCGCTGCTCAAGGCCAAGTGCGGGTGGGCAGTCGAGGTAATTTGAGGGCGTTCACTTTGCGCAACTCGGGAAGAAAACGGCCAATTATTAAAGAATGCTTATAAAGCTTTTATTAAAGAAAACGTGCCAAAAGATACAAAAGAAAATAGATGAACTCGTAATGGAAATTTGTTATAAATAAAATTATATGGAAAACACTTGTCATGTTTTCTTTTCCAATTGTTTGAGACAATAATTTCAGTATTGCTCACCACGACAGAACATTTCAAGTTTGATTTGCTGAACCATTTCAACAGTTTGAATCTACTCTCCTCCGGGGAAGAACTTTTTTGCAAAATATAATGGAACTTTCGATTGTCTATCACATCTGAGATCAGATAATTTTATTTTAAATAATTTATTTGATTTTATTTCAATTATTAAGCGACATTAAACGTTAAATTATTTCATTCATTTGTCTAAAGCAATTAAAAACAGTATGTGAGAAGTGTATATTGTGCGTGTTTCTTGAATTATAGGATATCTATCCTAATCCATACACAAGCAAATCCTTTGTTACGCCTGGCACTTCCGTTTTTATCCAAACTTACGCAAAAAGTTTGTAACCTCAATGCTGAGACACCTGTACAATAATGTGTTGATTTGTTCTTGTGGCAAATAACACGGTCTAGAATTCCCGGTTTAGATTTATGACCTGGATGCCTGTCGTGATCAATAAATCAGGCCACTAGTAGGCCAGCGCAGCAGCCGGGACAAGCTCTCAGATAAAATTGAACGTCATATACTCTTTTTATCACGATTGATAAACAACACATAAAAATTACCATCGACATTTTGCCAGATAGTTTAGATAAATTGTAACCCACTGTACGATTTTATTACAGTAGATAACATGTAAGCGTTTTCTTACATTGAAATCAGTTTAAGATTAGATTGGATTCTAAGATCAATTAATTTATCTTTATGGACCTCTAAGCTATTTTTAAACTATTGCCTTACATCATAAAATGAGATAGTATTCAAATCGTGTGCCGGAACACGGAGATTTTTCAACAGAAAAACTCTTATTGCCGGGTCCTGGTAACGAAAAATGAGATGAATCTAATTCTTATTTATAGAAAATAATTTCCTATAACACGTTGTATAATCAGAATTCCTATTTTGTGGACGCTAGTTACAGAAAAATAGATTAACGTCCAAAGGCCTTTATCGATTACTGGCAAAGAAACTGTCTATGGAATTCATAAGATACGTTATACTGCTTAGAAATGAAAAAAATAGCGCATTTGATTTTTCACGATGTTCTAATCCTTCGTTTTACCCATAAATTGCTTTTCTATGTAAAGTTTAATTTTATTTTTTGAAGAGGAATGCACGTGTTAAAGTGAAATGAAAGGGTCAATGAAAATTATTATATTTAACGTTTGTATAATTAGTATTATATTATGACTACACAGCGTATCAAAGTAACTAATTTGCTGTATATGGAAACACTCTTTCTCCATTTTTTCGTTGCCAGGGCGCGGCCACACAAGCCGCAATCACCGCTTCCCTGCGCACAAAGAGAGGACTTTTTCTTTTGACGGTGTACGTGAGAGGAATTATAATAACAATAATAATAATAATAATAGTAATCGTAATAATAATAATAATACCAACAACAACAACAACAACAATAAGGGATTTGTTTCAGCTGAAACCTTCAGTCAAGCTCTTGAGATTGGTGTTTCAGGTTGAGATTCGTGTTTGAGTTTTGGTTGGTAGGCACAATGCCAACCAGCCCCATTCTCTGTCAACCAAATCCACAAAATGAAACAATTTTTCTGTTGTCACTTTTTTCACATCTACTACGTATCATTCTCAAAATATAAACTTTCGTGTCATTTTCATATATTTACAAAAGGAGAAACATATCTGTTTCAAAAGTTCCAAACATTTCATTTCAGTACTGGACTTGTCATTCAGCCAACTCTTTGACGACACAATGCACTAAGCGTAAGCTCTTCCGCCGCTCGTGAGATTCCATCTTGTTCCTCTCTAGCCCTCTTCTCTTATGATAAAGACGGTTTGTACTTAGGAGATATGAAAAAGCTTCAACTCTCTCTTTTGCCATCAATCGGTGATGGTTAGTTTTCCCCTCCCTTTCATAGTTTAGGGCCGAACACCTGTTCCGGCTGCACTCGACCGTTGCCTTTGTCGACCAGGATCTCTTTTTCCAGTTGGTCGATAATGGTAGGCCGCTTTCGGAGCCTACCATCTTCCATTCGTTGTAGGTGTTGTGATCACGCATTATTTTGTTTAATGTGGAGAAAAGTTGAGGTCTTTTCAGATGTTTTCGTTTCTGAACTGGTCTAGGAGGCTACAGCCTCTTACTGCTCTTAGAAATCTGATCGCAAAAACTTGTATATTACTACTTTTCTTTCTTGTCAATACCCATGATTTAGTTTTCAAAAGAGTTATTATTCACTGTTGTTTTCTTTCAGTTTCTTATCTTAAACCTGCAATTTTGTCTAGTTCATCAAAATCAACTTTAAGTTTTCTTTAGCATGCAAGTTAAAACAATTAAATGGAGTTAGTACTCAAATATGATAAAAACACAAGAATTTTTTGTTAAAAAGGGATAGTGATATTAAATAGTAAATTTTGGAGCTATCTAGACTGCTGTAGTTACCAATATAAGGCTGTTCTAGTTCAAAACTGGATATATCCTTCCCATTTATTTGTATATTTAGAACACTGAAAATGTTTCACGAAAGTATTGTGTTTATCAATCCCGTTACTGCCAACCTATCCCAAGACCTGTGGATGCAACAAGTGAGGTTCGTTGGTACATCTTGGTCTAATGGTCTAACGACAAAATGTTCGAATAAAAGTACCTTACGGTAGCCTACTATACGCACAAGTTTTCTTGATATTCCACAAAAGGTGGTGCGGGGAGAGGAGGGCTCTGGCTACGTCACGTCTTAAAAAGGGTCTACCAACTGTGGGCATGAAATTCACGCGCCAAAGCCTTCCACGAGAAATAGGATTTATTTGAAGGTACGAGGTGCTTGTTGGTAGCATTGTAAATTGGTACGTGCCGTTCTGAGTCAAATCTATTTCAACGGACCGTGTTAGGGAGGACTAAGGATCTCACGTATCAAGAAAACTTGCACGAGTAATAATAAATGTAGTTCAATACAGAAAATCAAACATGTTATAACAAAATCAAAGTTGCGAAAAAAAGTAAAACTAGTACTGATGGCAACAATTTCTGACCTATAAAATTCATTCGTGTCATCGATTACCCGTGATTAATGGAAGCTTTGATAATACGAACTTTTTTAATCAAAATACACATTATTGCATAGTGTGCCAGGAACGTCTTTCCACGCCGAACCGCCGAGTCAATGCCTCCTATTACAAATTGCATTTAGCAGCCAGATTTCTGAGAAACAAGAGAAGAGGACAACACTTCCAGCATCTGTTATGATTGTTGATGAGCATGCAACTTACGTTTTCTTTTGTTACGAGTTGCAGCTCGTGCTATCAATACAAATCTTGCTGGTAGCACTCACCAGCACGGTGCGACTGCGGAGAGATTTTTCTGGCGCGCCGTATCTTGGACACCTTGATACTGCACTCACCTGTAACTGGGGCACCTCCATCGTTGACTGGTGCTTCCCATCGAATAGTGACGACATCGGGTTGTGAGTGTGGGGTTCCAGGAACTAAGTGTGGTTTGCCAGGCGGGGCCGGTGTCACTGCAGCACAGAACGCATTACGTTGTGACATTGAAATAAGTCCAATTAAAATAATTGTTTTGAAAGGGACTTGACCGACTTTTCCTAATACACTTCTGATTACATGGCATGGTTCAAATAAATTCTATTTAAGAGGAAAGATACACATTAGTCGAATCATTGATTATATATTCTTTTAGATATCTTCACATTTCATCTCGAAAATCACAAAAGCTAGCTTTCAAATGTACAAGTAATTTCGTGAGGAATTCTCGTTATAGGACTGAATTTATTAAAATCCTTTTTCTGTAAATCAACCAGAAAAATAATATTGTAGACAGAAAGAGAGTTTTATTTCTCTTTTGCAAGTTGCGCCAAGAGTTCACACAAAGCTTTTTTGGTCTCCGTGCCCTTCTTAGCAGAGCCATTGTATCCACTAGGCTGACTAGGCTGCCGCCTAGGGCCCGCAACTTTTCGGGGCCCACGAATTTGTGGATTTATTTTTTTTAGTTTTTACAGGATTTTAATCGTGGTACGATTTACAAGCAAATGTTCTAAACTTTACACAAATTTGCTCTCAATTATAAATAAATACACGAAAAGTATATTAATATATTTATATTTTTTATTCTAACATAGACTGATGAACTTAAAAAAAGTACTTTTAAGAAAGCACGTTTGTGAATCAAGGGCCTTTCATTTAGAAGAAAATCTTAAGTGTGCATAGGACTGTTCAAAAGCGCCGAGAAAAATATAATATTATGGCTTTATTGCCTCTATCGTGCTTGTTTGGACGCTCGAATACGAGGCGCACACAACGTGCCTCTTTGTGAAGGGCCCCTCAAACTAATTGGCATTTAAGGGGCCCATTTGCGTTTTCGATTGTTTCTATTTAAAAATATCAATATTAGTTTCGATTGATAGCTAAGTCAGCCAAAATCAAACACAAACTTCAGTTCGAATATTTCCTTCTTGCGGACTTATTATTTCAAATTATTATTAATCATTATTAATTATTATTTGAAATTATTTCTTATTCTAAAAATTGTTGTTTTATTGTAAGTACTGTAAATGATTGTTTAGAAGAACACGAAACACATTTGATGGTAAATTCTTGTTATAATATATTTTCCAGCATTTTTAATATTTCGAATGTAGAAAAGTAGCTGCTTCTCACGAAGCAACGTTGTGTGGGTCCGCGGTGCAATAAAAACATGTGTTTCCTAGCATTCATTTTACTTTAAACCGTAGTCAGCAAACGGAAAATGATAGACCGTTGTCCATGTAACAAAACATTTTTTAAGGGATATCCCAAAAAAGAACAAATATGTCAACGCTGCAAAAGGTACAGATTAAAAAAAAACATAGTGTAGTTTTGTTAAAACCGGCAGTCCTAGAGTGCATACCGTCAGCTAAAGATTAGTGACTGCTTTTACAAGTTTTTTTTTTTAAAGAAAGAGTAAAAATGTGAATATTCAATTGTGCTCGTTCAAGAAAACTGTTTAATGCACTGAGAAGAAATTATTTTTACATTAAGGTAACTATTTTTTAGTCTGGATTTAGAGCAAGATTCATATTCACAATGATCATCTCAGATCTCCGCTCGCTTTATATTTTTTGTTTATATTCAACTTGTATTTTTAGATTCGTTAGTACGTTCAGTACGTTATTTTAGAACACATTATCAAATGACATCAAACCTTTAAAATGCTATCGCAATCAATTCACAAGAGTATATGCCAAGGAAAATATTCATTGCCGTGTAAATATTCCCAGGAAATTAGAGACTACACTGACCATCAAAGTATTATTTATTATAATAATGATAGTGAAACATTAGTTACCATTTGCACTATATAATTTTAATAAAACCAAAAATTGTCTATAACAAATATTGTACTTTAGCTCCTGTGTATAAATGACCCCATCTCAATCACCCTTTTGTTCCAGATTTCCTTGATACACAGAGAAAATGCTGATTGCATTTGGTTTGCTTCTGGATAGTTTTATAGTTTCAACATGTGTGCATGTTTTCTAGAGATCTGATTATGCTAGACGTGGAAGGAGTGAATCTCCTCCACTCCTTTACACACTCCACACAGTTCAGTTTTTTTTTTGGGGGGGGGGTCTTTTGACAGAAGTAATATCAAATAAACTCTGGAATTCTTTTTCCAGTGAAAATAGTTCATATTATTCACGAACAAATATTTCTTGTTATCAAATCAATGAAATGTAATAACAAGGTTTTAACATTTCAATAATTGTTAGTTTCGAGTAAACTGAAGTAAAGGATTCATTACTCCACTTATCACCTCCACCAGACATCACCCAGTAGTGTTTTATACAGTAGCCATTTGCACACAGATTGCAATACGAGTATAATCTACTTGTAGCAGTGCAAACCTGATAGTATCTTATCATCCTAAGAAGCCATTTTCTTCGATTTTTGACAATCGTCACTCCAAAGGATCGCAATATTGGTAAACGAGAAATAGTTAATGTTCCAGAGCTCAAGAAGACGTGTGCAGATTTTACTTCTCATCCTTTTTTACAGTTCCTGTAAAGGAAACCTAACTGAGCTTATTTCAAAATAAGGAATGCTATGAATTGATAGTTCTAGCAAATTGATTGAATCTTAACAGTGATTTGTGGGATTTTATGCTAATTTACTTCGTTTTCATTCGAAATATGGCGCAATAATTTGGTAGTAGGACCTTGTACATAACGTGTGGATAACTGAAAAATATGATCAATTAATAAACCACCTACATAATAGTGCATCGCAATGCAATCTATTCATTGCATTCCTCATACTTTATTATATTTCTGAATGAATAGGTTTTGTAAGATGACTCAATGAACATTTTTGTAATCCGTTTACTTACATAATTTTCAAGATATCTTGGCATTGATAATGAAGCGAAAATTGAGAAAGGTATGATTAAATGTGGTAAAATTCAGTTGTGAATACATTAATATCTGAAAAGAGTGCTATGAATTTGTGGAATGGGTGGTCTGTCAACTACTGTTTGACAGGTTGACAATACAGCGACATATAGAAAAGATTGCCAGCGGCTCGACACTGCGGTGACAGCGATGGAGCTGTCGAGTAACCTTACCAATATGTGTAACCGCGTGTCACAAAGTAGTGATGAAGCGCATGGGAAGAATGGGTTTACACGAACGAAAATGGTGTAAGTTATGTAAAGAGTAGAAACTTGGATTTTGTCTGTCTCAACAAAATAACAATACATGAGACAACATTTTTTAAAATACTTTTAAATTGCTTTCACTTCAAAAATAATCGTAAACAAATCATGTTTTCAAAAAAATTGTTCATTGCATTGTTAGAAAGCTAATATAGTAGAACAGATTTCGTTAACGAAAAAATCTCTATAGGCTAATCAGTATTGTAATTTTACAATGTTATTTTTTAGTTTTCGAAGATACCTAAAATGAGCCATTTTTATAAGCTTACTTTGCTATATTTGAGAAAAATATTTAAATAGGGAAGTTGCAGCGGTTTTTTGAGAAAACCTTGTTTTACAAATAGCCTATTCTGCTCGAAAATTACGCAAAAACTACTCATATTTTGGAAATCTCAAAGAGTTCAATGAAAATTGCTCTATTCGACGTTTGCTCTATCGGATAGAGTATACCAGCCTAACAATGGATAGAAAGTATCTGAAAAATCAATTAATCCAAATATTTTGAGTCATTTTTGAAACAATTTTGAAAATGTAGCAGGAGGAACTTGTCAGTCAGAAGTCGCGATCCGCGTGGAGGAAGTGGATGTGATGCGTATTCTCTTTGCAGTTTCCAATTAGGGTAGTGTACTCGTAGTTTCCGTGAATGATAGACTCAGCGTGATACAAACAAGTGCTAAATAAAAATGTTGGAGAATGACAAAAGTACTGACATGACGATAGCAGGAATAGTGGCGGGAAAATATTCGCATGAAATGCCTGCTTCTACAATGATTGAATGGCATGGAAGGGGGGGGCGCCAGGTGCACGCGTTCTTGGAGTCCGGGAAAGAGCTTCTCAGCGGGTTTTCTCCGGGCTTTCGATTTTCCCTCCCCTCTCAGTCCAGAGATGGTCTGAAAGTCGTCCATTAACGAATAAACATAGGCCATGCGGTTTATCCTTTCTTGGTATAACCAACGGCTTCAGTACTGGAATGGTAATTAAGAATAAATCTAGTGTTGTATATGACTTTTATACAAGTAAATAAGAAATGATGATTTAGATTTAGATTTATTCAGCCAAAAAAACAGGAAAAACTGTATGTGACGTAGGGGGAAAAGATTATCTGCGCACGTTTTCTTGAGTTCCAGAATCCCTTCCCGTCATTTTAGGTATAAATACTAAAAAATCGTAATATTTGAAAAATTGTCATTTTTGTTTCTGAGTTATTGAAAATCTATTTGCATCGGTAAACGAACTGCAAGTAAGATTTTTCTGCATTGCTAACAAAATAGCAATTCGCCCTTACCTCTACTCATACCATACAGGCAAAAGAAGAGTTCAACAAAACGTGCGCATAGTGAAGCTACATTTACGTCCAGAAGCAAAACAAGGGGCCATCTCAGCATTTGCTCAATGGAGCAGGGAAACTGGTCAAAATCCTAATGGAGGTCATTGAACCGGAAGCTGAAGTACATTATTTGTTACAAACATATTAAGTCTTTTTATAAATTCTGATAAGTCTGTTTATTTAAGTGAATATTACTGTAAAATAGTGGTGCTTGTTTTGTCATTAAAACCACGGAATTTCAATTGTTCATTAAAACCACGAAAATACATTTCCACTAAAACATAGCGTAAAATAAACACATTATCTCAGAATTTATAAAATGTCATTTATATCTTTCTGGTCTCCATTCTTTCACATAATGAAAATGTAAGCAATTCAAGTATATGAATTAAAACTAAGTTAACTTAAGTCTATATTCAAACATTACATACTTTTATGCGTCGTGTTTGTGGTAGGTACATCTCCTACCCACATGGTTATGGCTTTGATTTCCACTATTCCTTAGACACGTTTCACACAAATACAATTATTTTATTTCGTAAACTTCAGTACCCTGGCATATATGGCAATAATGAAGGAGCTTCGTCACACATGTTTTTACAGTCACTTGTTTTTACAATATTCAGTCGCAAAAGTTCTAGCCGACCAGCTGCAGGCATTCTGGCTTCCACGAGACCAGAATGGTCACATTTACCGAATGTTTAATCACATGCACATTTTGAATCAACAAACCTAATATGAATTGAAAACAAATTGTCCAACTATAATCAATGCATTGAATATCGTCAATAATTGACTGAACTTGTGTACTTTCAATAAGAAGTGAACTTCACAAAATTACGTTGCAACGAGTTTGACGAAGACAGAATATTGGGATCCCCTGAGACGCCCTCGTTTGCTGCGCAGCGCTAGACAGCGCCCCCTGTTGGTTGGGCAACCAAAACGGCCCATGTCGTCCGTGTTTAATCGAAGGGCCAAAGAGTAAATGCAGTAAATCCAGTAATACAGCTAAGAGCCGAGAGAGTGTTTCAAAAATCAGCAAAACCCCAGACATCGGAAAGAGCGCCAGACGGACGCTCATTGGTTTCAAAAAGATTTCTTACACATCAGTACTCATGCATTATTGAATGTCATTTAAAGGAAAATGTAGATTCCCATGATATTATGAGATATTTTCCGATTATCTGGGGGTTGCGGAACCTAAGCACGAGCCGCAACGGAAGGTATCACATATTGGTGGGGAGAGTTTTGAGACAGTCGCGACTGGGTAAATATAGCAATTGTAAATTGCCTCACTACCTCTAAGTTTCCAAATAAGCGTCAGTGCTTCCATCTGCTCGTGCATTACAGATCCTTGAGATGAAGACTACACACACATAAGTCAATGATGTTGGGACAGTGCAGGAATGAAAGGAGGGGGAACAGAGGAACGCCAAACAAAACACTTGGTTCGCCACAAATTCTGCTTGTAGTGAGTCGGGTCCCCGTGCGAGGGCTGGGAGTGACAAGTGTGGGCGGTGCCAAGCTACCGGCGCCGGAGGGGGGCGAGGGGGCGGGGGCTGGGCGGGCTGGGCGCGTGTGCCGTGGGAGGGACGGCGCTCGGCGGGAGCCGGCGCAGGCCGCCGCTTATTCTCGTCGTTGACCCCACCCCAGCCCCCCCCCACCCCCGCGAGCGTCTGGCCACCCCACGTCCTGCTCTGCGGCCGCTCGGAGGCGGTGCTGGCGCAGCTTCTCCATCTCACAACTGATCCTTCTCCTTCATTTACCCGGCTTCTTGGCTGATAATTCCTTATTCAGAAATGAGTCGCCGTAATCAGAGGTGGCTCATGAGCTAGGGTTGAAATGAAGTACATTCAATAACTAAGACTCTTACACCTTTACCGTATTATTTTCTTTCTCTTAGTATATTACATAGAATATATTCTAAAAAGTGTTGTTTGTTTAAAGTTACTACAAAACTAAAATGGGTTTTCATTTTTTACTTTCTCGCCTTCTACGTAGTTATGCACTAAAGAGAAAGTACCGTAATGCGGCAGCAGAAAATAAAGAGTTTTCGTCAGAAAAACTTTCCTTGTGCGAACCATATATCAAAAACGTCGATTAGTCGTATTCCTATACTATGTAGTAAATTACTTTCTCTAACACTTTGTGTAATCAGAATCCGCGTTTCGTGGGTCCTTGTTACTGAAACGTTGGCTTATGACAAAACGACAGTCTGCCTGTCCGTCCGTCTGTAGTCTAGTGCCTAAACCATTCAGAATGATTTTCTCCAAAATTGTTATTCCACGATCGGTGGGCAACTCCATGCCCTGTGAATCTGAAACGTTTATTTTTATTTTTGAGAGCAATTTACTTCAATAACATATTCAAAATTTTCTCGCATTCTAAATTTTTTCATTGTGCTTTTTTCTCGAACAGAGTGAACTACTTTCATAGAAATGGCCCATTTTTAATTGTCGTTGAACTCACCTAGTTTTAAAAAACCTCTTAAGTTATAATGCGAGAGAGCATGTGATATTAAAGTACACTCTAGTTTTCATCTTTTATAATTATACACTTAGGATGTTGAACGTACTAGAAATCATGCAAATGTCTTGTGACAGGAATAGTAATTGTCGCCATCTGGAGCGCGTGATCCATAGCCCTGAGTCCTCAATAGCACAAGTGATGTGACCGTCCGACACACATCAGCTCTCGTAAGAAAACGTCATGATGGCATTAGAAAATATCACGTGACCTCGCTGAGAAGAGCGCCTTCAAACTCTTAATCTCTTGAAGACCAGACGGTTTGTTTATCCTCAGGACGCCAAGACGGAAGCATAAACGATTTGAAAGAAAAGGATAGATATCATTGACATAAAGGATAGATATAATTGTTTTAAATGAAATACTTTTTCGTAACTTACTTCAATATATTTTGTTACATTTACATGTTTATATATTAGAGGAGTGTCTCTTCACCTCCTTCTCCTGGCGAGTCGCCAATAGCTTTCTTTGATGTTGATCCAATATTTTAGCTACAGGTATGGGGTTTGATTCTATTGCATGTGTGCATGTTAAGTCTTTTTCATATCTCCCTTTTTTCTTTAGGCAATATATTAGGTAATATATTCTTTAGGTAATAATTATATGCCGTATTATTGCCAGGATGCCAGGAATAGTCCTTTAAAAAAGTGTAGTAACATTCCGACATTCTTTATCAATTTTGAAATAATCATTTAATTTCTAAGATATACTCTTTAATATTGTAATTGTTGGGAGGTCCAAATCCTTGTAAGTCATGGATGTTTTAGCTTATAGGTGTGATGTACAAGACACTGCCAAGCCGCCACATGTTTTAAATTGTCACCTGAATACTAATGCGTTAAGCCAAAATGAGTACATACAGAATTTAACGTTACAAGTATGAAGGAACGTAAAGACTAGAGATATTTTAGTATCAACAGTTACTTCCTTTCAAAATATTGAATATCACTAAGATAATTATTATATACGAAAAATGGTCCTCTTTCAATTAATCGTTATATTGACATACAATAACTTAAATTCCCCAAATATCACCCAAGCACAGAGAAAGTAATTAGCCCCTATGCTTTCCGTATGTAGATTCATTTTCAGTAATTGTCTTCTTTAGATAGTATAATTTATTTTCTATGAGGTCAAATTCTGTCTGAAGTATTGACAGATAAATACGAGTGACATGACTTGCCGCAACAGTATAAACCATATTGTAGAAAGTGAAGTTCATAATTCCAAGAAATCAACTGAGTAAATTGCATAATTTATAGGATATAATAGTTTTAAAAAACATTGTATAGTTTTAGAAGCAATGTTTTAAAGTTCTCTTTTCGTCTCTGCTATTTTAAGGCAAGATGCAAATGTACAGCGTGATCTTCCCTCTTAAAATGTTACTATTTCGTATGTATGTAAATTCAGTGGTTAGGCGGAAGAACATGTCCTATGACCTGAGCCTCGCCATTAATAACGGCATTATTATTATTATTATTATTATTATTATTATTATTATTATTATTATTATTACACAATGGCTACAGATAAACAAACCTACGGTGTGACAACCAACAACAGTGGGTGTAGGACTCTATTGTCAATAAAAGAAAGAAACTAGACTGAAATTCATAAACAAAATTGAGTAATCATAGAATATTTTCTGTGAAATAAAGCATGTTTATAATGTGTGTACCAAACAAATATGATATACTGTTATTGCAAAAGGTGTTGTGATTATTTAATTAATTTACATTATATACAAATAACTATGTTAAGTCCAACATGCACAAATATAAAATATTAAAATATTATATCGGATTGACAAACAACCGCAGTGTGTGCAGTAATAAAAGAAGTAAGATAGAGATTCATAAATAAACTGTATAATGCTAATGTGCTTACTGTTAATGCAAATACATAATGTGTGGATGATAATCATTTTTCATACCAGTAAGGGAAGACATAACATCATGCGCTGCGATTATGTATTAGTAACATACATATTTACGTATATATATATATATATATATATATTTATATATATATATATATATATATATATATATATGCATGTATAAGTATGTGTATATGTGTATGTACATGTGTGTATATATTTATATACACAAACCGGTTTTAAACTCCCCCTCCATGTAAAATACTTGTATTAATTTGCTGTTAAAGTATTTTACTGTCATAATTATTTAATTATATATGAATTGTACGGGAACCGATCATAAATCTCTGACTTATCTGGACCCTAAACTAAAGAAAATAAATTATAAAATTATTATTATTATTATTATTATTATTATTATTATTATTATCCCACACACTTGGTTGGCGCCGGCGTCCTTTGTGCATTTCCACTTCCATTGCCCAAGTCCCTTTCTGCCAAGGGATGAAAGGGTACCAACTGGCCAGGGGTGTTCTAGCACACAAGGTCGGCGAATGAATGTGGATTAAGGCTGTCAAAATAATGAAACGTAGCGTAATGTCATCGTAGTGTAACGAACGTCAACGTAATGAGCACAGCAAGGGACATCTAAAGAATCAAAAACCATGGGTAATATCAGACCGTAGAAAAATGTTGATTTTCATACCTGTAGAAAAAACGTGATTTTTTCACGTTAAGGGGATGTTGACTCCGGTAGGATACGTGCGCTAGGCGCGCAGTGCTCGCTTAGGTAAGGATGCAAGGGACTTGGCCTTCCGTGGCCGTAGAGGCTGGGCCGTGTGCAGACTCAGCGCCCCGGCCTGAAGAGTCGCGGGTTCGAGTCCCGCTTTGGGCATGGTTGTTTGTCCCTTGTCTCTCGTGTATGTATTGTCTCGGAGGGCTGTTGATCACTGTTCAGAGGAGCCTGCAAATTGTGTTAATGTCTAGTGTCCCATCGGGCCGCAAAGGTAATCGGCTGCCAGCTGGAATAAGTCTTAACAACAAGTTCATTAGAACCAGTTAGCGCCGGAGGTAGATAATTGGTTTTATTTTTTACCTGATTTTATTGATTCAGGTTACTTATTTACTGATTAATTAGAGGTTCTTTCCCGGTTTATCTTTTCATAGTTTCCTCCATAAGAGAACATGAAGCTTCCCCTTTCCCCAAATTTTCTTCTAAAATTCCCACTATTTTCTTGAAATAGTGAAGTCTAAATATAAAACACATCTGAGGCTCCACTTTTAATAGTTTACTTCCTAAAACCAATGCAATATCCGTGAATTTATGAGGCGAGTCAGGATTGCCGGTCAGTTCATACAACTGGACACCATAAGCCCTGTTGACTTTCCACGCCCCGGCAGGAGCGAAGTGCGTCATTCGCGAGCGCTAACACGCAACCGATCCAACTGCAAGAACACGCTGCCTTTGGGCAAATAAACAGGCGCGGCGCGTTGGAACTTGCGCTTGGGCTCCGAGCATTCGCCAGTTGCCTTCCCGGTCCGAAACGGGATCTTTTCCGCTCAAAACTTCCTCAGCTGAAAATACCTTGAAGGCAAAATGGCGAAATTTTTGAGATGGTTTTCAGTCCATGGGGTCACGAGAAGAGACCTGATAACAAACAGATTTTCTTGTACCGTTATGCCTTTATGTGATAAAACATTTTCCTTTCTCGCACTTGCATCGGAAGAAGCGTAATTGTTCTCCGGAAAACGGTGAAGTTTCGACAGAAAAATTCCGTTTCCCGGGCCCTGGTGAAGAAAAGGTAAATAAATTATGTTGATATGTATAGTACATTGCGTCCTCTACTGCGTGGTGTAGCCAGAATCCATCTTTTGTAGGTCCTTGATTTCGATTATAGATTGACGGCAAAACGTCCGTCCGTCTGTCCCTTCGTCCGTGCGTTCCTCCGTCCGTCTGTCTCTTCGTTCGTCCATCTGTCTGTTCGTCGAAATACCAGTTGTTTTTTTTAATTGCAAATTTTTTGGGCAACGCCCTACAACTATAATAATGAAGACCTAATTTTTTCCCTAAATAAAATATGTTCCTTCGTAATAGATCTTGAAGAAAGGGCGGGTTTAATTTTTCGAAAATATATGTAATTTTGCGCGAAATATCGGCAGTTTTTAAATCATTAAAACAATGTTTACTTTAAAATGGCACCCAATTCTTTCTTTAAATTTTCTCCTGGTATATATCAAGGGACGGTAAAAAATATGGAGCTAGTCTCACTTTTCGCTAACTCTGGGTATTTTCAGAATATCACAAAGTTAACATTGTAAAACTACCAAATTAAAGATAGAGATTTTTGCCTGAGACAATGTCTGTTCAAAAAAAGTTATGTACCATTTTTTTTAAAAAACGAGTAGTTTTCGCGTAAATTTGGCTTGAAATTAATGCAATTTATGTTTTTAATTTTTAAAACATCACTCCAAATTTTCTCTTCATTTTTCCCCCACGGATCGAATAAGAGACGCTTAAAACTATTCAAAGAAAATGAGATCTGAATTTTGAATTTTTTAAATTGGAAATTTAGATTTTAATTGTTTTAGTGATTCCGGGCACGCAAACAACCTGGGTCATTTCTCCCGCATGTTTTTGCTAGAGAAGAGGCGGTGATCTTTTCCTCACTGTGTAGCGAGATCCGGGGCGAGGCTTTCCCCAATCAGATATCTGCCAACAGAGGGCACCGCCGCAGCCAGAACAAGCCCTAAGCTCCCGACCGGTCTGCCGGCATGTGTGCTTGTATAGTGCGTGTTCGTGTGAGTGTGTGAGTAAGGGAAGAGAATAGCACAAGGTAGAGGTAGGGATGATCGCGGGCGATCCGTAGCCCGTTTGGTAGGGTACTGCCCCGGCATTCACCTGGTGCTGATCGGCAAACCGATCAGAGCAGCCGGTCACTAGAATTATCTTCCACCCAGTGACTGAATTCGACCTAGATTACAGGCTAGAGTCGAATATACAGCCACCGTCAGGACTCAAACATAGGACCTCCCGGTCAGAGGGACTGCAGTGATATTAGTAATGCCCTCAGCCATCGTTCTCTGTTGAAAATGTTACCGCAAGTTTTAGTTATACTGATTTCTCAGAATATGTTACAATATAAAGCATGGAAATGTGGTGGCGAAGATATTTCCTTTTGCGAATTAACACATCGTGAGGAAATCTCTTGTAATAATATGCTTTTTCCACAGCGCGCCCCTGGCGGGAGAGGGGTGAGTAAACTACACATTCATTGCTATCTACCAAGTACACAGATTCTAACAGAGAACCCGTCAG